>JAFBJT010042257.1:0-16555 GCA_016785325.1 Chascanopsetta lugubris | reverse complement strand
CGGGCGCTTTTCAGACAGGAAACAAATGAAACTTCACACGCTTTGCATTTTTAAGTGTCACAAAAGTATCATATTAAACAGCAAAATAGTCCAATTTTGTCTTGGCTCACCACCGCGTAGAGAACCTCTTCTCTCCCACCTCCCTGCTCCGGACAGAGCCGCTATGCTGCTGCTGCTGTTGCTGCTGCCCGTTGTTGACACTCTGACACTTCCATCAGCCAAACATCGCGAGAATTACTACATGCCATCGTTATTAGACTTGGGTGAGGAACACACTGAAGACCCAAAGGGTACCACTTGCTTCTCGTTAATAAAAAAAAGTCATGAATTTTAAAAAGGTGAATTATGTAATTTTACAAAAATATTGTATATTTACATCATATATGTATGATGCATATATATTACAGCTCCACAATACTGTGTACACGTTCTTTTTTTAAGTGTCAACGTTAAGACAAATCTCTCCTCCAGTGTGTGAGAGGAAACTGAAACACACCTGTCACCATCTACTGTGGTGCCCATAATGTCAAGGAAGCAAATAGGGGATCAATACATCACACGTGTGAACATTTGCAAACACAAGACAAGACTGTTTAAAAATAAATCTTTATTTCCATTCATCAGGCTCAGTAATAAAATATTCACTTGATGACCCAGTGTGTACTTTGCTGAAATTTGTAATCCCATGTTTGATTGAGACAGTTAGAAGCAGGACTCTTATACAAGACAGATATTGCATTGATGAGAAACGTTACACACCCAACATTGGACAAAGTCATGCACATATACACGTTAAGCTCCACCCCATCCACTGCTGCTGACATAAACTGAGATTATCATCAAGTAAAATCTACATAGCTCAAGAGATTTTGTTAATGGATCATGTTAGAAGTGGATGACCAGCTAAGCCAGCCTTCATCAGTGTAGATGATGTGCTCAGGGATCTCAGGCTTCTGTTGAGAACAAACACTGTTAAGGCACCGGAGGTTGGGTTTAAGATTACACTTCAATGTAGTCTGAAGCAGAATCAACTTTGTCCCCCTTGCACTGTACCGTCAGTTTAACAAAATACTGTACTAAGGAAACAACTCTACTGACACACAAAAAATGTATACCACAGTAAATTCCCTAGAAGTGAAGGAAACACTTAAAATTCCCCAAACATGTCAAATCTTCAACCCTTAGTTGTTTTTTTGTTCATTTATAATATGCAGCACCACAAGCTATTCAGAAGAAGAAAAAAAAAACACTGAAGCACAAGTTCCACATGTCTAGTATACAACCTTTTCCCATTTCTTTAGGTTACAAAAGGAGTGCTAGAGAAATGCATATCTCCCCCGCCTAAATGTTCACCAAGGAAAAGCCATAATACAGATATTTTCTCTATATGCACATTAACAGTCCAAATGTTGAATCAAAATGTTTTCCTCTTCAATTAAAAAGTTGGAATCGAGGGAAACTTTTTTATTCACAAAGAGAAAAAGTCTCAATGTTGAAACCACGATATTCTTTCATCTTCATTCACCTTGATTAAAAGTGGTCAAATGTAAAGAACAAAGTTTAAATGATGAGGAATCATTTGCTTTTTTTGCAAAGACAGAGTTAAAATGTTGAAGATAAAAATTGATTAAATTTTTTTTTTTTATCTGTCGATTTTCTGAGAGGATAGGACTGGGGCCTGCAAACTAACAATTCTGCTTTTTTTTTCCCCCCAGACATTTTTCTTCCCATTCAAAGACCCTAAAACTAAAAACCTTGAGATTAAAACAATAGTGCATTTTGCGTTTAACACCCTCAGATCGGTCAGAGCAACAATTTACACACACTGAATACCACGACAAGAAATAAAATGGTTGGAAAATGAAAAATAATGATGGCTTCTGCCATAGGAAAACGACAGACAAAAGTAAGCCAATACACACGGTCTCAAAAAAAAAAAATTCCCAAACTAAAGCATAAAAGAAATTTACACAAAAAAAAAGAAAAAAAAGAAAAATAAAATCAACCCTCCAGTATACCATATTCAGCTGAAATGATGGTAAAGCAATAATGATGCCAAAAGTAACACCAAAATGGTGTCCATATAACCATCCCTCAAACACACTTACATTTCTATTAGTGGATGATCATCTAGACATGGTTCTGCACACTGCAGATTACCTTGGTGACCAATTACTTCAGTCTCATCCCAATTATACAGGACAAACAAATCAGTACTGAAACCAAAGATGGCTTCTCAACCCAATACTCCTGCTTCAAGGGCCAGACACAAACTGTTCAAATAACCACATTTTCTGCTGTTGCTTACATCTAATGAATTAAATACAAGACACTGATCCGCACAAAAGTGATTCAATCATGCAAAATGACTAAATAACCCTACTCATTATAAACAATTTCAAATGTTTGCAGTAGTGGCTTAATATATGCATCAACTACTGTCCAAACATCAAAGGGATTTTTAATAATAATTACATAATGTTAAGCGTCCATCTAACCTTCACCCTCTTGTTCCAAGCATGACTTCAATAATCATGAGAATTCCATTCTCATTGCTGACTCCGATCTTTAGACCCGAGGTGAATCACTCCACCGTTTCTACGACTTCATAATCAACCAAACATCCTTGATTTTGATCTTATGACAAGTCTTATCAAAAGCTGAAGATAAGTCACATTAAAACAATAACCACTATATACTGTATAGACAGAACGCTATGGTTACATTCACATTGCCATACCACTTCTCTCATTGATGCAACTCACAATTAGATTTTTCCCCCCCAGGGCTGTGTGGACACAGAAAAAGTATCAATGCAGATTTTTATATACTTCATTATGTGGTCCTTGATTATTGTGTAACACTAATGTGTGTCCATGGGACCCAAGAGAAAACCATCATGCCAAATCCATGCGGCTTTTTGTGTATACACATGTAGTAATCGTCATCTTTGATGCGCTTCAGCGGCACAGAGCAGTTTGTGACAGCTGTTGCAACCATCTAGCTCCCTCGGGTGCATGGCATGGCTGAACAAGTGTTTTGTCATCTCCAGCTAACTCTCACCCATAAACTCACTGATTGAGCTTCCATTTCTGAATTCATGTCATTCGGTGTGGATTGGAAGTATAAATATGACCTCTCCTATTAAGTGAAAAATAAAAAGTATAAATACATCAAGCGTGCCCACAATCACATCGAATTGTAGGTGTCAAATCTGTTCTGTGCCGAGTATGAAAGAAACTGTGGCCGTTAATGTGAACGAAGCCTTAACGTCAGAACATCGTATTAAGGGAGACGCAAGATCCCTCCGTCTCCTACTCTCTCACACCTTCACATACACTTGCCAGTTTATGGTGACACTACTTTAAGCAAAGTACATCACATCACCTTGTCTGCAACTCTGCGCGCTGACTATATGCGTTTTCCTCAAAAGGAAAATCTACTTGCAGTCTTGTCTGCAACGACATTCTTTGACAGATTCTGTCAAGTGAAATATATTTATCTTGCTATGTACATTATTATACACCTCCACACTTCTCTATGCGCGTTAAGGTTCCTGTTATTTTGGCAACCTTGGGGGAATGTTCTGTTCCTTGCCACTGCGTCTGAAGCCCCGCTGTGGATTGAAAAACTTTCCACTATTCAGGCCTTTCTGTTGCTCCCGAACTTTCAGCCCCACACCTCCAGTTCTGACTTGAGTGTTTCCACTTCTGAAGGAGCGCAGCGGCTGACGTGGTGGTCGGCTGCCGCCATTTTTCTCAGATTTATCTGCCGAGCGCCTGGGGAAGGAAGACGGCTCTTCGCCCCCGTTGACTGTGAGCTCCTGCAGAGGTTGGTTGACTAAAGACGCAGGAGGTGAAGGCATCTGTGCCGGTGGCTTGTCCTTCGCCATCTTCTGGCACACCTCTGCATAGCTGAGTTTTCGGAGCCCCTGGTTACACATTAATGGAGGAAATTTAGAACCAAATTAGAGGGGTGAAGGATGAAATTCACAATGAATTTAAAAAACCCTAAGTTAATCACCTTGAATACCAGATGATCCAAAACATTAGAATATCCTGTGACAAGTAATCCTTAATAAATAAGACCAGCGTGTAATATTTAGCAAACTATACAAGGTGAAGTTGCATATTGTAGCTGAAACTTCTCTGCCAAACTACAAGAGAAGACATGGGAGCCTTCAATTATCATTTAACTCAAAATTGTCAATTCAGAGCCAGTCTATAAAACGTGACTACACACTGTGCCTGTCGGAAGATTCTGTGGGAATCTTATATTTCAGGACAGAATTTGAACCCATTCTAATGATACAAATACAAGCATCTTTCTCTAGTTAGCCACCCCAAAAGACCAAGCATGTTTACTTTGAATTAGCATCAGGACACAAAGTTGATGTAGTCTTCCAGAGAAGGGATAAAGAACCTACCAGCTCTGATGTAGGCGTTGAGGAAGTTGAGGGTGCATCTGTAGAAACAGTCGGGCTGCACGGAGAGATGAGCTGTTCGGATTCAGTTGGAGAAACCACCTCTGTGGATGAAGCACTGGTTTCCGGTGCACTTGGAAGTTCAGCCTTTTCCTCTTCCTCGACTGACGATGAATCGCTGTATCGACATAACTGTTATTTGTCACATGTACATTCTTCGAATGTAGCGACAAACCTCCCTGAACCAAAAGGAAAACTGTACCATGAGGTGGGTGGTGCCTCCGTTTGCGGTGTCACAGGAGCAGGTCCGGGAGCCGAGGCCAGAGATTCTTGTGAGCTCACAGGATCTTCTGGTGCAGTTGTGTGTTTGGACTCATTAATTTCTTGGCTCACAGACTAAAACAAAGAAGTTGAAATATTAGAGGTATTTCAACAACTGCAAGTTTCTCTGATTCAAAAAGTGCTCAAAGCATCCAGAAAATGGGCGATGGTGAGCTTTACCTTATTGGTCACTTTCAGGCCACGAACAACATCAGAGAGGCGCATCTCCGGTGTGATTTCTCCTCTTGTACTGACCACAGATCCAGGTAAAGGGGGGAAATTGGATGCTTCAAGGTCAAAGTTTGGAGGAAGAGGAACCTCCATCAAGGGGATCGGGCGCTGGAGAAAAAATGTTTAGCTTCCTTTAGTTGATGGCAGGGTATTCTGTGCATGATAACACTTGTACATGCTGTTGAAACAAGTTAATATTTATGAATCTAAAGAATGAAATGTGTCTAATAAAATAGAAATATCACCATTTGAAAAAGAACAAATCCATAACATACAGAACGACCGTTAAACAAAAGAGGAAATATGCTCACTGTGGCATCATCTTCTCTTTTCCTCCTCATGCCTCTGTGACTTCCTCTCCTTCAATCAAACAGAACATTTTTTTCTTTTAAATTGCATCAGATGTAGAACATATATAATGCCATGTTTTGCATTTTGCACAGTAAGAGCTGAAAAATAACCCAATTTCAGAACAAGGGGATTCAATTATGACAAATGCCAATGTGAAAATTGATAGAACACACATTTCTACCTCAACTCGTGTATCAAAGTGCAATTCATCCCAAAGTATCAGTGCACAGGATGCTATCAACTTACCGGCCACGTCCACCCCCACTAAGATCTACACTGGATATGTTGGCAGGCAGAGGAATGTCTTTCAGACCGAAGGACAGCAGAGACACAGACTCTGAAGTGGTGCTCTGTGTCCCTGACATCTGCAGGGACTGACTCAGAGGACCAGGCAGACCATCCATCAGGGCTCCCAGTGTCAAAGTAGATGGAGAGGGCATGTCAGCTGGCCTGTGGTGACCCTTCACATGGTTTCTGAGGGGGCAAAAAAGTTCTTAAAGACATCTGTAATGTGAAACTTCACCCTTACATGTCAATAAAATCCAACTGCAACCACAAACTGCTGCATTAAAACTGGATACATTTCTTCATATTGTCGTCAGTGAAAGAGCAATACGGCATGCATTTAATCAGAGTTTCTACACGCCTATGAGGAATTACAGTGACAAGTGGATACCACGTTCCCCAACAAGTCTTGACGGGTGCGTAGTTTCTTCACAGAAATCCTTTTATAAATCATACCACAAGCCTGGCACAGGTGACTTGAGCATCAGCATAGGACAACGTTCAAACAGAATTCCTATGAATGAAAATCTTACGGCTTTCACTCACCGGTTCCTGCTCATGGGTCGATTTGTGTTGACCGAATTGTTGTTTGTTTTATAGTTCCCAGGACTGTTGTAACCATTCACGAAGCCGCCATTAGGGAACGGTGCCTAAATGTTGCAAAAGAAGAAAATAAAACGTATTATACTTGGGTTAAAAATGTATATTACGTAAGCCAAGATGAGAAGGGAACTCCTACCAGAGGTGTTTCAAAGTAAGGCATTGCTGAGGGGGTCCAGGAGGGAGACACCACAGGATAAACAGGGTACTGCTGATGAGGGCTGTACATCTGCTGCATGTAGACTGGCGAGCTATACTGGGCCTGCGGCTGAACATGCTGGCTGTACACACCGGAGTCCACGCTGCGGAAACCATTCTTTCCGAAGAAGGTGTTGATGGCCTTAATGCGAGCCTGGGCGAAAACGGGGGGGGGGACGAACAAGATAGGCGTGTTTGTTTTGGCTAAAGAGGAAAAGTGGCTCTGCGAGTTTGTCCTTTAGTCCCCTCAGATCTCATAATCTCACGGTCATGAGGTCATAAAGCACCGGGGCTGACTAGGGGAAAGAAAGAGGAGGGAGAGAGTTAGTTGAGAGAGAGAGAGAGAGAGAGAGAGAGTGAGGGGGCAAGGGAGAGAGAGAGAGAGGGCAAGGTAGAGTAGATAGAGTGAGAGGGCAAGGGAGAGTAGAGGTGAGGAAAGGACGCAGTAATAGGAGTCGTAGTTGAGAGAGCTACAGATGAGGACTTTCACCAGCCAGTAACAGTGCATATGGGTCCTTCCAAGCGCGATACTGATCATCACAGGGGGTTTAAACAGGACTTTTAACACCAACACCTTGACTGCAAAGGTAAATGTCAGACTGTGATAAGACTGGAGTGTGCGACAGCTTGGACAAGCACAAGGAGCAGAGATCACTGGATTTCCTCCTTTCTTATCAAGGCCCTGTACACACACAGACACAACTCCAAGGTCACCATGGAGGCTGCAGCTTAGTTACAGAGCCAAGCCAAGAGAGCAGTGACATGACAACACAACTAGTGTTACATAACACACGTCTTGACTGGGCTCCACACAAGCGTCTGAATTCATACCAAAAGGTAACCAGTGATTCATCCCCCAGAAAAAAAATAAAAAAAAATAAAAAAGTGATCAAATCAATAACAGTACTCACCATGATTGGTTTTCCTTGAAATGTTTTCACTTCCTCTCTGAGGTACCTGAAAGCCTGGGGAGAAACAGGAGCAAACATTCACAATGTGGTAACAACTGCATTTTTCTATTTTGAATTGAAAAAATAAAGTGTAGCACAGTGGAACTCCCTTCAAAAGTAAGGATTTAGACATAAGCAGTCCCTCTAAATAACCTCTTAATGAGCCACGAGCACCAAAATATTATAAGCACAAACAACATTGCACAAAATAGGAACGATGTGACTAATGTGGTTAAAGGAACGTACCTGGAGTGCATCCATGTCTGACTGAAATGTTATGTACCAATTGCTGTTATGTGCAAATTCAGCACTTAACACTTTTGGACAATTGTCACTCTGGAAAAGAGCCTCCACCTCCTGCAAAGACAGACACCAGACAGGTTGTGCTACATACTTTGAGATCATCTGAGAATTAACTGCAATCAGGCAACAAATATGAAAAGACATATCTTTAACATTAAAGTAAAGTGGGCAGGTCACTGTGTTGATTTTACCTCAACTGGTGTAGTTTCCGGGACCTCTCTCAGTATAATAATACAGCGACTGTGGTTTGGCCGAACCTTCTCTCCATTTTCATCAACTTGCACCATAGGAGAGGCTGTAACGAATAAATAACCCAAAACATCAACAGTTTGACAAACTAGAGCCAACAGCATAGACCTGTTTAGGTTTTCAGTCATTGTATCAAATTCATATTTAAATTCAAAATGTTATCAAACTTCACATCAATTCTGTCTGTGAATTGGATCATATTTCTGAAAAAGAACTGTGGCAGTACCTCGGAGAACATCCACAATGAGGTCCATGTCAGTGGTGAGAGCCTTGATGTCCTCCATGCAAGCGATGGTCCATATGGGGATAAACTGATCACTGTCCATCTGAGATATCAGATACAGGTCCTTAGAGAGGTTCTCCCTGCAAAACACAGAACATACCAATGCAACAAATATTTCAAAATACCTCTGCATTTCAAATGTACTAGTCGGTTGAAATAAAATATTGAGAAGTTATTCTCCAGATTGCCATTACAATTCTAATGAAAACCAACATATAATAATTACTCATCAACCCAAGAATTGCTTTCTTTTAGATTTCATATCATGAATTTTTCTTGCAATTGATAAAACACCCAGAGGAATTGTTATCTGTAATGCAGAAAAGACTTGGAACACCAGGTCTCTGAAATCTCTAAACAACAACAATTATCTTTGTACAAACCTAGAAAAGCAGAATTCAAGCTGTTTCTTCAAAGACTCTCGCAGGTTCTCCTCATTCATTGGTTGTTCATTAGCAACATCCGGTTCAACCGACGTTTCACTCTGTTGGTCAAAGACCAGATACTCGAGCTCAGGGTGGTTGATGCCATTCACAACGTCATCTGTGGCTTCAGGAGTGTAGTCACAGACGATGTCAGCATATTCAATGTCGTATCCTTTAACCCCTGCAGGGACGTCCGTGTAACCTAAGAGACGAGGCAGGCCATTACAAAACGCTTGAGAAATAACAGTCATGCTTTGACCACAACAGACAATATTCTTACCCAGCTTTGTCTGGGTTTATAAAGGACACAGTCTTGTGTCAATGACTTTTGCAAATACCAAATTAACATTTTGGGAAACACTCGATTCTCTGTGTCAATGCCATTTGCCACACAAGCCAGGGCTTTGTTTCAAATACCAGACTGATATTACCAGATAATGTGAGAAGTGGCAGATAAGGTCGAGTCGGGAGGATTTGATGTTCTTACCATTAGTCATCTCAGCAGGGGGAGGAGGGTATGTCTGCATCCAAGGAGCATCCTCTGTGCCCTCTGGGATTTCACTCTGGTGGGCAGGCACCTCCTGCCACACTTTAGCATTGGGATTCAGACCTGCTCCCTTAGTGGTAACCTGTCAAATAGAAAGAATAAAAACAACATTTTGTCATTTGAAATAAAATATTCCATCATAAACTATAATTTGATTCAACAGAAAATTGCATCAGAGCAAAATCCAGAGTCTGAATATGGTCTGGCACTAATTCAATTTAATCTATTTCACTTTGTATGAGCAAGGTCGCTTCCATTGCCCTAAATGTTCCGTCACATGCCGTGACCCTCTGTCGAGGTAGCCACGTCACGGCCACCATTTTTACAGTAGCCAAGACAGACGACACGCCTTTTGTCCATCAATAAATGAAGGTTCCTCACTATACAGGTTTGAACAGGAAGGTGGGGGGTTATTCAGCTGCAATTGCACCACTGGGTGTCTGATTCGACACCCGGCACCTTTTGAGATACTTCTGCGCCGAGTTGGGACAGTAAGAAGCCTCCTGTAACCCTGTAAACAGACCGATATATCATGACCAATCCAATGAATTAAGCAAGCTCTCGTGTGGAATCCTGTGATCCAGCTTTGCCTGTGACTTACTGTCACAGACAAAACACACGCGACTTCTGATTGGCTGCCGTCCCGGCCAGACCCCGCCTCTCACATGGGCACATGTAACCGTACATGGCGCTCGTCCGCCCCAGGAGCGTGACTCGAACAAAGCGTGTTAACCTGTCACCCGTTGCAAAACACCAGACTGCCCTTCGTTCGATACAAGTTAAACCGCGTATATTCGCTGTATATTGACATTCAAGCCCCCTCTCGGTGTGTGTGTGTGTGAGTGAGTGCATTGCCAACGTCGTGGGCGTGGAGTGAAGCTACGGGGAAGAGACTTCGAGAACCAGGAAGAAAGAGCACATGGCGCAGGCGTGCCCGTGCAACTCAACAACACCGCCGTTTATCTTTCAATCCGATTAAATGGAACGGGGTCGTGCGTGCAGGTACGACGCGCGTGCGGGTGATCGATAACCCAATCACTCCCGACCCGCTCTCCTTTGGAAAAGTTATCAGGGGCTCGGCGCGGCGGCATGACCTTTACCATGCAGCCCTCCGATAGCCGAGTGGAGCGGCTAGCTAACGCTCAAGCGTGAATCACGTGCCACCGCACAGCAACGTCAAAAAATATAATTAAAAATTAAAATACATTTAAATAGTTGTGACGCTGCTACGAGGGACATCGGGTCACCCACATGTCTAACCACACGCACGTGCTAACAGTGCACCCCGTGAGCTAACTGTGGACCATATGGGGGCAGGCGACAACAAATAGACTCGCCTTTAGCTAACTAGCTTAAGTTGACGACCAGACCGGCGAGAACCGGCCTGACTTTAACTCCGCGGTCATTAACTGCCGTGTGTGTGTGTGTGTGTGTGTCGCCACATGATAGCGACGCAAGTTTCACGGAGCGTGTCTATGAACGAATTCCGACAATTACCGGTAGGAACAAAACACGTCGGTTTCGCTAAGCTAAGCTAAGCGCGGTCGGTGTGACGGTGTTTCAGCCTCACGAGTCAAACCAGAGGAAGGACGCAAACAGGTTGCCGCATGTTCACTACTAAAGGCCCCGACACTCACCATGCTGCTGCTGCTGCCCCGCTCCTTCGCCTTAGTTTCACGGTCTCGTTCCTCTTCGGGTTTAAAAAAATTTTTTTTTAACCCACCTGGTTTTAAATCGTCACCGGCGACTGTTTAATCACCACCGGCTGTGTTACGTTAGCTTAACACGGCTGCCCCTCTCTCTCTCGCTCTCTCTCTCTCAGCGCTGGACCCAACTGTCGTCTCCCCGGGCAACGTGCCCCAGGTGCCTCGAAAAGGAAGGGACTTTGACGGCGTCTAACTTCAACTTGTTGTTCCGTGAAAGGGCATATCCCTGTTCGGTTCGGTTCTTTTTTTCTTTTCTTTTCTTCCGTGTTAGCGTTCCACTGCAGCTCAGCGCCTCATCCCGCAGTTTCGCTTCTCCAAGGTGCCGTTCTCCTCAGCGCGTGACAGCTGCGTCCCCCCCCTGTGTGCTACGGTCCGTCCTCCGTCCCAGCGGCACTCTACGCTCCCTCCGCCTCCGACTGCACCGTCAACAGTAACGCTCGCAGCGCAGCGTAGCAACCGCTGACGGTGACCTGTGAGCGGCTGCGGGGGAGGAGGGGAGGGGAGTCCGTTAATAAGCACGTTTGACTTAAAAGAAATACGTCAGCTCTTGAACGGCACACAATGCATAAGAACAACAGGAATTGTAATATAGACAAATAGTATTTCACTCCTGACGACCAAGTTACAAGACACACATTAAAGGTGCAGTGTGTGAGATTTTTGTGTCATTTTTGTCACTTCTAAAAAATATTACGAAACAATCACACGAACATTTTCACCAGTTCGTAATCACCTACATGTGTTATTTTTCTTCCATCGCCCTTAAATGAGCCCATTCATGTGTATTTACATGAGGAGCGGGTCCTCTCTGCGGGGGCCGCCATGTTTTTACAGAAGTGAACAGACTAAACATCTTTTGATTGAAATACAAAGTATTCATGTTTGGATAATTGTATGCTCATTAAAGGTGCAGTGTGTAAGATTTCAGTCACTTTTGTCACTTCTAAAAATATTGAAAAACAATTACATATGGACATTTTAACTGATTTATAATCACCTAAATCGTTTATTTGTATATTTACATGAAGAGGTGGTCCTCGTGTTTTTACAATAGCTCGAAGTGCACGTACAATGACAACTGAAGTCTACCACAGGTTCTCCTTCATGTTCAGAGGGGTGAAGGTGAGGTGATGGATGCAACATGCAACCTCACCACTAGAGGTCACCAAAACTTACACACTGCACCTTTAAAAGTTAAAAACTGAGGCAAACATTGAGTGTGTACAATTTGCTGCTATCTGCTGGTGATTGCATTATATTGCATCGTCAACTGTTTATCCAAGATTGTGTCATGGAGGGTAGCAGCTGTCGCTGCCACCCAAGGGCAAGTGCACATGCCACCATTAGAGGGAGTCCACGGGTGGAGGCGTACATGGGGTAGGGTGAGGGCAAGTACCTTGCCCAAGGACGCTTCAGCATTAGGTATGGGGAATGGGGAATGTTGGAATCCAGCCCGACATTCTGGTTATAGAACAACTCCTATAACCCCAGTTGACTCCTCTAGCCCCTCAACCACTGCTGCCCCTAGTGGTGATGTTAAAGGCAAATTACACCACCAGCCTTAAGTGATCATTAAAAATCAAAGGGTGAGTGCCCATTCTGGGCAACATGGTGGCCTTCATAGATGAACTGCTGGTAAATATATAATATATATAGATAGATACAATGCTCATTTAGGGTAATGAAATCAGAAAAGTCACTTTTAGGTGATCAAATATGGCCGCAGTGTTTGTTCATGATTCAACATATAACTCACCGTTAAAGGATGGATTTCGGTCTCCCCTAAAAATGTGTGAAAGCTTGGTTTCATGAGTCAGTGTTGAATAAAAGCTTTGAGCAGCACCACAGAGAAACACATTTCCTTTTAACCATAGGTCTTTTCCATTGATGCTTTAATGTGACACATTGAAATGCTTCAAATCAAAGGCACAGACATCCAGGGTAGTAGTGACAGCAGAGAAGCCCAGCCAGGTTAGACCCCAATAGGCCTCACTGTGTGAAATCAAAGGAACCAGCAGACAAACCTACCACATTTTAAGTTTGACCATTTATCACAATTTAATCGACTTGCTGTAACTACAACTCAACTCCAGTAAAGTCCCTTCTGATCTATCTTTGAACTGAAATTGTAGTTTAATGCTTGCTGACTCAAACCGGATTACTTTCTGACATCTTTCCTCGTGTGTGAATGCACCTTGGTAAAAATATTGTGTAATTTTATAATTGCAATCGTGTCGTAACTGGAGAGCATGTGATCAACTGCCACACTCAAATGTTTTAGATAAAAGCTCCAGTGTGCAAGATAGAGGGGATTGTTCAGTTTTTATCAAATGACAGAGAACATGCAAATGATGCTACAAGGCAGTGAAAATGTGACTTCATTCTAGTGGTTTTAATTCATTATGCAAACCTAATTAAATACATTTAAAATTGATCAACTACAGAACTGCCTCGCCATGACAACAAACAGAGATAATCAGCATATAGGGTCCTAGACTCACTATAGACAACAAAACTGATCTTCCTCATTGAGAATGCATTGTGAAGTTAGTAGGTTTACGCCTTGGTGGTTCCAACATTCTGCGACGTCTGCTGGCTCTGTTGTAGCTGCTGGATCTTCATATTCATGACCTCGATCACAGCTACAAGACAAAACAGTGAATTAGATATGAGCTTTAGGTGACATTCAACAATATGACAATATTCTAACACTCTGATCTTATAATTGTGTTCGGTGAAGCCACCAAGTTTCCAAAAGAATATACAGCGCTGGTTTGAATAGGTTTAAGTTTACATTTCAGTATCTTAACTTTGTAGGCATTGCTTTTTACATCATTGACTCAACAATGAAAGAACTAACTGGGAATAACTGGCTGGTGTGCTTGTTAGAATTTTGATAAGAAATAAGCTATTTGTATAGAGTTATGGACTTGAGGTTCTCACCTTGTTTCATTCCATGTTTTTCCTGGAGGGCTGGTTGAACTTTCTCTATTTGCTTTGTGAGGAAGTCAATTTTACGTTTAAAAAATCCCTTTGACTCGTCCACATTCTGCACACACAAAGAAAAATAAATAAATAAATCACACAACAATGACTTGTTCTGTATCATTAAAATATATGAAAATATGCAACTGATTGCAAATGTCTTTTTTTCTTCTTTTTTTTTTTTTACCTTTTCAACATAATATCCGGTCCCAACATCCACTAGGACATGTTCCACATCATTTAATGTCCCAGGGACATACATCTGAGGAGCAACCAGGTCAAGGACAAACATTCTCTGTACGTGACGAGAGACACGCGCTACATTTCAAGCATTTGTGACTAAACTGCTACATGTTCTTATGTCCCACCAGCAGCTCCAGTATGATGAAGGATACAGAACTGGTGAGAGGCACCAGCAATTCTTTACCTGCATGAAAATGAGACAAGAGAAGAGGTTTAAAAATAGACCCATTTCTGTGAAATACACAGGTTGAACTTTGATCATGTTCATAATTCCAACATAAAAAGGAAGTAAAATCTGTTCATCATTGACACAGAAAAATAGACAGGAAATGATTTCAAAAAAATAATAAATCAAAAATAATATGGAGTCACTTTATGACTACAAATAAAATGCATTTCACTCACCTTTGTTGTTTTCGCTCAGCACATTCAAACTATCTTTGGCATCAACAAACTTTGACTGGGCGAGTTTTAGCTGAGTTATTGAAGATGTCAAGAACTCAATTTCCTGCAAGACATGAAAATGGACAAAACACCATGATCAGGTACGGATCTCAAAGTCATGAAAGGAATCCAAACAGAACCACGGCTCACAGCCGACAGGAGGATCAGATGGACCAAGTGGTTGATCAACAACCATCTCAAAATGCACCAAAGACACTTTGGCCTTCAAAGTGTGTAGGAGAACCTATGAAAACCCCCAGTTATCGTTAAAACGTGTTTGTCCATTCCAGGCTACTACTTATAACAAAACTTAGACATGCAAGTGATTTAACATTCCTACATTTATGTAATACTTGATATAGAGAGGATGTATCAAGATCGTTGTTATTAGTCAATCAGCATTCACTAGTCATGTCACTGACTAATTCCCAGCTAAGCAGGAAACATTAGGAGGCGCAGACAATTAAAAATAGTAGAAAAGTGACGAAAAATACACAAAATAAATGACAGGATTATATAGTACTATGTCACATGTCAGTCCATTACTACCAGTATAAATTGGAACAATTTAATGGGAAACTAATATACTGGACATTTATGCTGAATATCGGACAAAGGGAAGGATGAAACCAGAATATAATAAACGTACATTAATAAAGTGAATAAAATAAAGTACTTTACAGACCGATAATATAACCATCAACTAACCCAGATGAAATTATAACATCAGTAGATGGACCTCTCGTCGATGTCCCTATATGGCTGTCATGCTAGCAGCAGGGGGTGTAGCTGTGAGCTCAAATGCGCGGATTTACAAAATGAAAAAACGCTTTGTCCGGGTGACATCACTAACTATATTTCTTATAACACGCTCAAACGTAGCCGTGGATTGTTGCATGCCGATTTATCACACGTTCAATTACAGAAGCACGAGTTTACGTGACACACGCGCTGTTTCACTGGGGGTTAGGAAACATTAGCTTGCTAACTGGGCTGATGCTAACTGGCTTCCTCGCCGTCTTGTTTTCGCTCAAAAGATCGCACCGTCGCGCCAACACGTCACAACACACACGGACGTGACAACAAAGTGAATGTGTTGTTGTTACCTGGTCTAGTTGTGTTTTTAGTCCCTCTAACTGAGGCAGGGAGAGGTCTGTGAGGTTCACCGCCATGTTGGAAGCAGCACGATGCTAAGCAATCTCGCCCTCTTCTTCTTCTTCTCCTTCACATGTAGTGTTGCCGGGTCAGGAGCTTAACCTCGGAGTAAGACGTCGCCCCCTTGCGGACACAATATGACAATGCAATTGCTCAAAATCACAGTGTGTACATCTAAGAGGTATTATTTCTATTTCAACTGACAGATGGAAGTAATAGTGATAGTTTATAAGTGAGAATGAATGAATGAATAGATGACAGCCCTGACTCATTGATTGACTCATCATTTCTATATGCAGATAATCTATTATCATAAAACTGCTGATATTACATGTCCATGAACTTTTTGAAATAAAAAAAATATACATCAGAAAATAAAACGCATATTTGAAAATTACCTATTTTCAGAACATTTTGAGGTGAAATTCTCAATATAGCGATGCCCCCATTAACAATTTCATTGTTTAGTTGATTTGATTTGATTTGATTTTCAAATGTAATGTTTCCTTTGATTTTTACAACAAATTCAAAGACCCAAGGATCTTAGGAACATCGACCAACTCCTTCAGCACTAAATGTCCCGATATCCTACACACTGTGTGGATAATACAATGTGTGATGACACTGGATGCTACATGCAGCCAGGGAAATACAATAAATGATTGATGTCATTACACTGCCATTAAATCAGCAGACATTTTCAGAGACCGTTTAAATATTTGTTCAAAGTAGTTTAAAAGTACCAAAAGTGTAGGTATGGGCAGCCATGACATTTTATCTTGTGACTTATATGGTCTCTTCAGTTCTGAGTCCAACGGAAACATCCTGTTTGTCAACTGTTTCATATTTTACTTTT
>JAFBJT010042157.1:102386-109836 GCA_016785325.1 Chascanopsetta lugubris | reverse complement strand
GGGGGACGGAGGGGGACCAATAGAACAAATGGAGACTTGTAATCGCGCGACACCACATCTGAGCGTTGAACCCCAGCTCTGCTGAATCGCTGTCCTGTCTGTTCATTTGTCGCCTCTGCTCCGGGTTGAAAGGTCGAATCTACATCACGTTTGTCTCTACGATGCTTGTTTTGTTTTGCTGTTTTTGTACCTCCCCTCTGCCCTTGGTACCCCGCGTGAGAAAAGAAGCATCTCCTGCTGGCGAGAGATGAACCGAGGCGCGGACGACGGCACGCGACAGCTCTTTGAGAGCTCCGACTCCCGGTGCGGTCGGATCCGCACCGACGACACTGCAGAGTAAACATGCTGTAAGCGCTGCAGTGGACTGGAGGGGCGAGCTCATAACAAGGGGCTACGGAACCAAAGGAGACAGACGGAGGGGCGACACACCGAGCGGACCCCTTCACCCAAAGCCACATATCTGTGAGAGTGGATGGAGAGGATGGGAATTAAACACATGACCTCATGCGTTCAAAGAGCCACGGCGCGGAGGAATAGAGGGATGTATAGAGGGATGGATGCATGTAGAGAAGGATAGATAGATGGATGGATGGATGGATGGATGGATGGATGGATGGATGGATATATGAGGAGATGAATGGATATAGATAGATAAATGGATGGATGAATAGAAAGACAGATGGATGGATGGATGGATGGATGGATATATGAGATGGATGGATATATGAGATGGATGGATATAGATAGATGAATGGATGGATGAATAGAAAGACAGATGGATGGATGGATGGATGGATATATGAGATGGATGGATATAGATAGATGAATGGATGGATATAGATAGATGAATGGATGGATGGATGGATGGATGGATGAATACAGTCTCCATCATGTTGCAGACCGCTACAACACGGCACATCCAACTTTGAGGCTTGTGAACTGCAGCAGAAAAGGACGACTCAGCAGAAATGTGCTGTAGCTGCTGAAGCTCGCGGCATCGGTGCTACGTGAAAATCACAACCTCAATTTAAAAGCATCTGTTGTAAATAAATGATGTGGGAGGAGCGAAGCCCTTATTTCTAAGTATAAACAATACAAATCTTTGGCCTCTGCGCGGACCGGTCGGCGACCCCTGGTGTATCCGAGCTGTAACTGCAGTCTGGCCTCTCTGTGCATGGAAGCACAGTGAGCGACAGCGGGATAACACAAACACAAATAGTGGCGTGTACCCGCTGTCTTCCCTCCCTCTCTGCACGTCGCCCCGCAGACGGAGCACGTTGTCACTTCAACGTTCCGCTAAAGCACTGACGATTTAAAGAGCAGCTGCCGCCGTTCCACGCCACCGGGACGTTTGACAGCCGGCGCGTCAGCGATGACACGTTGCGTCGGGAGGGGGGGTGGGTGGGCGGGCAGGCGGGGGGGGGGGGGGAAAGGGCGCCGCCGGNNGGGGGGGGGGGGGGGGGGGGGGGGGGGGGGGGGGGGGGGGGGGGGGAAATGAGCGCCGCTGCAGTTTTAATCAAGGCCGCGCCAATAAAACCCAATCTAGAGCCGAGTCGAGAAGCAGGCGGGGCCACGACACCAGCACCATCCGGACCAAGGCTGCGGAGACTGTTCCCAAACATCATCACACTTACCTTTGATTCAGTGACGGACACCAAAGCATAAATCCAGGCTTAAAGGTGCAGTGTGCAAGATTCGGTGACCCCTGGAGGTGAAGTGAGACAAATAACCAAAGTGTTACACACTGCACCTTTAACGCTCACCCCTGGTGTTTCGTTTCCTAGGTTTATAAATCTGCTCTTTTGTTTCGGGATCTCATTGAGGTCTGTTATTTGTATTCGTTTAAAGCTTCTCCCACATCAACTCCGGTAATCAAATGGGAGCGATCGGGCAAACGAAGGTGTCAGTCTTCATTCCGGACGCTCGTTTCGTAATTGGAGCGACGTCAGAGTTTGTAATTTAGTCGTCTTTCAGCGTAACACCTTTTGTCATCAGCGGCCTCTCTGGATCGTTCCGTTTGCCGTTGGATAATTGATGTTTGTCAGAACTCGCGGTGCAAGTGGGGGAAGTTTCTCGCCGCGAGGGCAGCTGGGAGACAAACCCACAACCATCCGATGAGGACGTCTTTGTGAGGCGGACACGGAGACGTCCTTCCGGACACGGCCGGGACTTCAAAGTGCCGAGAAGGAAGAAGCGGAGCTCGATCAATAGCTTCCACTGAGCGAGGAGAGAAGTACAAATATAGGACGGGCGAATCTGAAGATTCTGCAAAAAGACTTCTAATGTTTGTTTGTTTTTTGTCGAGCTCGTCAGGTTCCTTCAGGCTCCTGCACACAACTGAACGCATTAGTGGCGACGGTGACACTGTTGACCTGCGTCACCACGGCAACCTGTGCGCTCACACACAGATCTGACACAGATGATAACGTTCAGCTGATCTGCAGCTCGAATCCAAACAAACACACAGCATCATGTGTCGCGTCACAGACCTCTGACCTTGTGGACATCGGGTCAATGTCGTATCTCCTGAACCTGCACACACACACACACACACACACACACACACACACACACACACACACACACACACACACACACACTGTAAGACCCTTAATCCTGCAACGCTCTGCTCACTGAGCTCCGGTCGACAGAGGGAAACCTGAAACCAGCGAAACATGTCAGCGAGCAGGATGTGAGGAGATGGAGAGGGAAGGACAAGGAAGGACAAAACAAAATAAACCAGAACAGAAGAAAATGTCTGTGTCCTAAACACCAGAGGGAAAATCTCTAATCTCTTTAGGCGAGCTGAGACCCGGTGCCCGTGTGGATCGAAGGTATCCAAAATCTTAAAGGTGCAGTGTGTAAGATGTGCTGACCTCTAGAGGTGAAGTCGCATGTTGAAGCCATCACCTCACCCTCACCCTTCTGAACACGGACGACAACCTGTGGTCGACTTCAGTTGTTCATTCAAACTTTTGAACATCCACTTTTACTATTGTAAAAACATGGCGGCCTCCATTGATAGGACCCACTCCTCAGGTAAATATACATTAAAGAGGTCATTATGGGGAAATGGGAAAACATGAAACATTTATGTGATTATAAATTCACCAAAATGTCAGTATGTAACAAAAAGAAAAAAATCGCACACACTGCACCTTTAAGTGTTTTACGTCGTGATCCGGCGCTTTTTCAGAAAATGAAGTGATCTCATATCTGAAGATCATCAGGCAGCGGCCCCCTGCTCATCCGCGCCACCGTCCACACACACACACACACACACACACACACACACACACACACACCCGCGACCCCCCCCCCCCCCCCCCCCCCCCCCCCCCGGGACGAGGCGGCGCTACCTGCCTCCTCCGTGTGGCCTGATGAGGCAAAACGCCATTAACACGCAAATAAATTACTCAAACGCCGGCGACTTCATTACCAGTAAACTGACTGTGGAAGCGTCTATAGATAATTCAATGTCGCACGGTCCCTTTTCAACGCCGGTAATATCGCCATCTACATAAAAGGCATAAAAGCGGTGGTAATGTGTGTGCGCAAGCACTCGCAAATCCATTTAGACGCCGCGATGCAATATTGCAGAGAGGAATCCCTCTCTGGGAGATGTGGCGCTTAAATGAGCTTTTTGTTTTTTTCACTTCCCGACGAGAGGAGAGAGGAGTTCGGTGGTAACGACGCAGTGATGCTCGGTGTCGCTGACCCGCTTATAACGGAGAGGAAGTGGAGGAGGGAGGAGGGAGGGGTTGATATTCCAAAGCAGACGTCTCTATTTGATATATAAATATATATATTTTTTTGTTTTTGTTTTTGTTTGTTTGTTTGTTTTCTAAATGTACTGTCGTTTTTCTGTTGGCCAGCTTAAGAGAGACATTTTCAGGTTCAGGATTAGAGTTTAGACACTTTGCAAAGTCACGCAGAAACTGAATTTAACCAATCACCACTAAGAATATGACCCAACACTGTTTAATACAAACATTTCACACAGAAAGTCAAATAAGCATTGGTGGAATCTTCATTTAGAGCTAAATATTGTGCTATAAATAGAAATTGCAAATCCAATGAATTCATTTTGTGTTTTTGGTGGAAGGAGATGAGACAGAGTTAGTTTAATTCGAAAATTAATAATTGATTCAATTCAATTCAATTCAAAATGCTCAGCTAAAGTTTTTATCTTAAGAATTTCAACAAAAAAATCCTTCAATAAAAAATAACGTGATTTAATTTATTAGCAATACTATTGTGTGAAATTAGAGAAACTCATAAACAGGATATTATCAGATAATACTGGATTATTGAAACGTGATGATGCGGATGAGTTCATTTCAGAAGTGGACAAACCTGCAGTTCACAGGGCGGCCACTTGAGGCTCAATCCCCATAGACTCCGGTGTTCAAATGTTCAACGTCGGAGGAGAATGAAACGTGTTTCAAACCTGGTACAAACTACGTTTTTTGGTCTCAATCAGTCACATTTGTTACCGTGACAACTGAGTGGGGCTGAATTCTATTCTGACTCACTTATATTCATTCTGACTAGGTTTTTTAAACTGTGCACAATTAAGGGGCGTGGCCTCAGAATACTTGGAGCCGATGAGCTACCGCAGACAACGACACATGGGTGTTATTTGTCTCATGTCATGTTGTTTATACTTTGCAAAGGAAACGGGTGTCATGGCGATGAACCATCGTCATTTTCAAGGGAGGAAAAGGTTGATTGGTTTGTTGCCATCACATTTGCAGCTAAACAACAATTTCTTGTTGTAAAAACGGAGATTTAACCTCATTTAAACCGAAACTCAGTCAAAGCGAGTCATCTCCCTGCTTTGAGAATTTGATCACGCTGCCTGTTCCGACAGTTCAGAGCCATCTGTTGTCACAGGCGATATTACTTTGTAATTGCCGCAATCAAAAGTGCTCTGTTCTTATGAGTCAGAGGAATTATAATGACTCTTCGTCTTCAGAGCGGAGTCTCCTGCGTGGATGTGCACATGTTTCAGCAGACAGCGAAACAGATGGATGAAGCACTGAGCATTTTATTTTATTTTTTTAAACATTCAATTCAATTTGTTTTTATGTTCTCAGACATCTTGGACGACATGTTGGTTAAAATTGACAATGACTTGCCGGGGCCGAGAATGTGTTGTTATGATAAAACTCAATTTTCGACATATTCCCTCCTGATTAGATTCTTCATCGTCTCTCTCTCTCTCTCTCAGACCTCGTTATCGCTCCGCTTCCAAAAATAGACTTTTATTGAGAGTGAGTGTGATTTGAAATGCATCAATAATTCCACGGCCTATTACAATAAATTCTATTTGGTAAATAGCTTCATTACATATATCTAATAATAAGTATCTTATATATGAGTGTTCCTGAACAAACATATAGAATTCAGAAAAAACATTGGGTTTGCTAATACTGATGTATTGATATCATTTTCAGTTTTTACGTAAATGTGCATTTTGAGAGTGTTTTAGAAATGAGATGTGTTGTAATTTTTATTAAAAGCCTTTTCTTGATGTTACTATAACTCAAATTCACAACAGGAAGTTCAACTTTAATGAACTTCCTGTTAAATTGTAAACACAGAGGAAATGATCTATGCATCTTTACGTTTTGGAATATGAAAATAAAAGAATAGCAATTTGCTTTTTAGTCTTAAAACTACATCACTGCACAATAATAAAGCCATTCTTCACACCACAGTTCCATTTTTCAACAGCAGGGGGCAGTATTATGGAACAGGGACATCCGCGTACGGTAAAGCCTCTTTAGCTTCGTTTTAAGGAATTGTCTTAACCTGTTGGTTTGTTTGACCTTCTGTTTCTTATCTGGTGAGCAAGCTCTCGCACAATACTTCAATACACCATCTGCTGGTGAGAACTGGAACTGCATCAAAATAACAGCTAGTCCTTCAATAGCCTCCGAGTTCAAATGGCTAACGTAAGTACATGTTGTGGAGGACTCTGATATCGATGGTTGGATTTGTTTTGTTTTTTGACGCCATAAGATACGACAGGAAACGTGTCACTCACAAGTGTAACACTGCACATCGCAAGGCTTACGCACACAGACGGGGGGCCGTCGGGGGGCTTGGTCTCTGAGTCCGTGACCTTCACAGTCTTTAATGACTGCCACCTGCACGCTCAGCATTAACGCGTGACTCCTGCAGCAGCTCACACACAGTGGTGAATCCCCGAATGAACGGCCGCACTCAGCTCTCCGTACCTACATGTGTATTGTATCCGACTTCACCTTTCATGTTTTATTCACGTCTCCTAATGGCGGCGTCCCGTCGCCTCGGGTTGATCTTGGTTTTGGCGAGAACAGGCGTGACAGCTCCGGCAAAGGCATAACCCAATAACAGCTTGATTTCATTTCTATGGAGGAAAATATGATTATATACTTTAAAGATATTGATTTCAGCCCCAGAGCCCGGCTTTAAGCGTCCTTCCATTACTGCAGTGTGTGTGTGTGTGTGTGTGTGTGTGTGTGTGTGTGTGTGTGTGTGTGTGTGTGTGGCCCCACAAAGTCACTTTATGCACAGTTATACTCTGAAATGAAAAAGCCCCTCGGAACCACTCGGAGTCCCGGCTTAACTCAAACAAAGTGCAGAGACGCAGAGGAGAAGTGGACCATAAAGCTCAGAGGGAGGGAAGGAGGGAACAAGGAAATGTGAAAGTTTAGTGTCAGAAGTAAAAATGGACGAGTGGAAGTTCTACAAATGAAAGCTCCCTCTGGTCTTTTCTGTGAGTTCAGTGCAAATGAAGTGTCGGACTGTTGGTTTGGGCTGAGGGAGGTGAGATGGTAACAGGAAGTACTTGAAAATATAATAACATAGCCAATTTATTTTATTCTAATTTCTTTTCTTGTATTGTAATTAATTTCCTTTTCTTTCATTTCAATGTATTTCTTTCTATTTTGTGTATTATTTTATATCATTTTGTTTTATCTTTATTTGATTTCCTTTGATCTCATTTGATTATTTTATTAAATTTTTATTTCAATTTAATTCATTTCATTTCCTTCCGTAATATTTCATTTTATTTCCTTTTGTATTGTTTCCTTATATTTTGATTCATTTTATTTTATGTAAATGTATTTCTTTGTATTTCCTCCAATATTATTTTATTTTTGATTCCTTTGCTTCACTCTGGTCGCCGGTAGTTGGAGATAAACCCTTTTGAAGAGAAGTAGTTTTATCATAAATAAATAAATAAATAAGTAAATAAATAAACAAACAAGAGACCTTGAGGAGATTATCATCAAACGTTTCACAACAGCTTTTTTCTCTGGGGGGAGAATTTTCAAAAACACAGACGGTGAGAGCAAACAAGTAGGATTAGAAATCTGTCTTTCGCAGATGTTTTTAATGATGTTGTGGGCTCTTTCATTTCAGGATGATAATAAACGTGGAACATGAATTGCATTAT
>JAFBJT010042157.1:89886-97386 GCA_016785325.1 Chascanopsetta lugubris | reverse complement strand
GTGTGTGTGTGTGTGTGTACCGTATCGATCCACTGAACAGCACAGGGTCCTGGAGGATGATGGAGAGTCTGGACCTGAGCGTCGGCAGAGGAAGTTTACAGATGTCGATCCCGTCGATGACGATCTTTCCTGTGCGATGAGCAGAGACACGCTGGTGTCAGAACAATAAAGTTTATACATTATATTCTTACTTGATTTGGGTGTGAGAACAAATGATTTATTGATCGTTTGAACCTAAAAATGTCTCATCCCGAATCCCACATGTGATGCGCATCCACATGCCCCTCTCAAAAATGAGAGTCGACTTGGACGCATTGTTTCTTTTTTCTTTCTCAAAAAAGAAATTGTGAAAAAGGAAAAGAAGGAAATGAAAAGTCTTCCTGCAGGTGTCAACAGGTTCCACTGAAGAATCTTCCAGACTGTAATAAATAAAGTGTTTAGCACCATTCAGTTATTAATGTTCCAGCCCCTGGTTCAATGTTTACATTTGAGCACCTTTACAAAGCCTTTCTATCTGTTTACATCTCTGATAATCTGCGTTTACAGCTCAGTAAATACACTCCTCATTAAACTCATCAATCAAAGCCAAATGCTCCCAAACTGCAGGTTCAAAGGATCGTTGACTTGATCTTCTGCTTCTGGTTATCGAGTTGGAAGATGAGAGAAGCTCCAGCAGCTTCAGTCTGAGACGCTGCTCTGCTTCATTCTGCTGCTTTATAAGGAAACGCTGCTCAAACCGACGTCTTCATTTACAGTGAGACAAAACGTCTGCCTGGCTGTGACTGTGTGTGTGTGTGTGAGTGTGTGTGTGTGTGTGTGTGTGTGTGTGTGTGTGTGTGTGAATGGAAAAACTGACTCTCCACACAATCGGAGCAGCCGTCACCATCCTCCTCTCGAGTACAAACACCCCTGCGCCGATACGACCTTCTGTTTTCAAAGTCCAATAAATAAAACAGAGGGTCTGCAGACAACATGGCCGCCGCCGCCAGAGAAAGTGGGTCAGGTCTTTCGTTTGAATGATCTGATCGAAGAGTCCACTCCAGCTCCTCTCATCAGGAGATTAAAGAACAAACGGCAGCGGACGCTCACTTCGTCGAACCTGCAGCCGCGTTTAAACACGTCAGAAACCAGAGGAACCGTTCAATAAACACTTTACACACATAAACAAACGTTAACATCGAGCCGACCATTAGACCGGACACTTCATCTCCTCCGCTGCAATTATTTCAAACAACACCTGCCGATACAATAAGGAAGAGGAAAAACCTGCAGTTCACAGGGCGGCCACTAGAGGCTCCCTCCCCATAGACTCCCATGTTAAAATGATCAGCTTCAGAGGTGAAGGAAACATGTTTCACGTCTGCTACAAAACACGGTTTCGGTCTCAATCAGTGACGGGGCGGAGCTTATTTTCATTCTTCCCAGGTATTGTGTCTAATTAAGGGGCGTGGCCTCTTGAGTGACACCTGGGCCGAGCGGATACCGTGGATGCTGCGGCAGCAGCGCGGGCCGACCCCAGCTCCGCCTGTGCGCCGCCTCTTTGGCCGTTATTGGATGAAGCAGGAAGTGGGAGGAGTTGGGCGTCGGAAATTAATTCATTCACGTTGAAACTCACCATCGAAAATATCCACCATGTTGAAGAAGGCGAGCGACAGCGAGGACTTCCCGCTGCCCGTGCGGCCGCAGATTCCCACCTATCAGCAGGAAGAGAGAGGGTCAGCGTGACACGCAGGTGAGACATGACACACGCGTGTGGACAGAGTGGCAGGCATGTGACACGCGTGTGAACGCTTCAGTCCGAGTGGAGGCGGCTTCAAAATAAGAGACGCACGTTTGTTACGATTCTAACTTTTCAGAGTAAAACGACGCCGAGGGCCGTTTGAACACGGAATCATCGGCGCCGTTTATTCCTCTTTGTTTTATTCACATGCGTCAATGCGCCTCAGAGGTTCTCGCCTCCTCTCGCTCTCTGGCGGGAACATTCCTTCGCTCTCATGGCGGCTGGTCGTCGCTCCGTCACGCCAGTGAGATGTGAGGTCCATGTTTCTCATCATCAGGGTGCGAATGACCCGTGACCCAATTCTGCCTTTTTAATGGTTCCACCACAACTCTGACTGAATCCCCCCCAAAATGTCGTCAAAGTAACTCTTACTATTGTTATTTTACTATAAATTATTTGATTATGTTATGATTTTTACATGATTTCAATCGTTATTTACCTTTTAGGAAGGACCAAAGGTTTTAAAAACTAATGATCATTTAGAAATAAAATATGATAGTATCATTAAATGGGGAAAAAAGAACAACTTTAAAAATAATCCTAAAAACACATGGGCAGATAGAACCGAATGAAACTGTTATTGATACTTTCAAGCGGTTGACAGGTGTAACCTGTAGCCCCGCCCCCTCTCTCCTCACAGCCCCCTGTTTATTACCTTCTGTCCTGGTTCGATGTAGGCGTTGACGTGCTTCAGCACGGGTTTGAGCATGGGGTCGTAGCGCACACACAGGTCCTGGATCTTGATCTCACCCTCCTGGGGCCAGTTCTCGGGCACCTGAGAGGTGTCTGCAGGGCGAGCGAGCGAGCGAGAGAGAGAGAGAGAGAGAGATGGTGATGAGGATTTAACCCTCGACTCACCGCAGCTGAACCCTCTGCAGCCAGAGAGCAAGAGAAAACAGACGTCTCCTCGGCTGCAGGTTGTCTATGTTACGGTGCTGCTCGGATGTAAACAGGAACTTAAAGAACATATGGAACGAGTCGTAACACGGCAGAGACACACGGAACCTTCTGACCTCAAGTTCAAGGTCAAGATCTTTGAATCCACAGCGGATTTCAACATGTCTGTCTTTCGCTTCCATTCATGTTTAATAAGAATCATTCAATGAGGATGAGAATAATAAGGATTGTAGTGAGGTCACCAAAAACACCTGATGTTTACATCTTAAATGGACCAACTGCAGATCTGTTGCTAGGCAACAAAACGAATATTGGGACGGGGGGGAGAGGCAGATCATAGAGCGTCCGTTGCCGTGATTCTACCTTTGGTGAATTTAAATATTTGGGCAGAATTTGATTGGATAAAAATGCAATTTTTTTAATGCAAAAGAAGGAGTTTTGTGATGTCATAGCAACCCTGACCTTTGACCTACAACCTCCAAAATCAAATCAATTCATCCATGAGTCTGACTTTATGTTTGCAGCCAATTTGGCCCATTTCCCCAAGAGTGTTCTGAAGATACTGCGTTCACAAGATGACATTGTTATCTTGTCTTTGGAGCTGAAGCTACTAACATTAAATACATGAGTTCACGTCTGAGTGCGCGAGAATATTTCAACTAAACATGAAGACATTCTTTCATGGCTGTTTCTGAGATACAGAGAGAGAGAGCAGGTTCTGTTCTATCTCGTCCTCCTCCATCAGCTCCCTGGAAGCCTCCATGACTTCAAAGGGACACAGATATTCCTTCTTTATCACTTAAGAAGCTGGATTGTTTTTTTCGTTTGATTTAAATGGACTGTAAACGTTAGCACTTAAAGTCGACCAGAGACACAAAGAAAACCTTCTGCTGAACTCTACTGTCTAATATCTTAATAAAAGAGAGAAAGAAGAAGCATGTTTCTCTCTTTTCGCTTTTGTTTACATTCCACTCCTTCACTTTCTTTCTTTCTTTCTTTTTCTTTCTTTCCTCCAAACATCCTTCAACCTCAGGACACGACTCCCAAAATAGCTCCTCCACACTTTCCCTTTTTTGTTCAGGTTTGGTTCGCAGATGATCCGGCTCGGCCCGTTCTCGCTAATCTGGATGACACCACGTTCAGCGATGACATAGAAGGTGAACTAATAAAACCTGCTCCCTCCTGCCAGGACAAACAGATGATAGCAGAGTGTGTGCGTCACCAGAGCAGCAGCAAAGGGCGTAAACACAGATGAAACAAAGCTTGATGAGGTGACATTAACATGAAGTATTGGTATTAGATTCGTGTTCTTTCTGTTTATTAATATGGATTTGAAGTGGTATAGAAAAACTACTTTCTAAGTATGTAAACATCAGAGTGCTGCAGTGAGATCCTTCCACGGTGGTTTGGCCCCGTTCCATTATTTGACAGATGAAACTTGACGTACGGAACAAAGACTGACCACAGACACGGCTCCCTGCTCTCCAGGGAGTCATTTCCCTGCGGTCCAGTGTGTCAGCGGTCGGTCCACTCACCCATAGATCCCTCGTAGTTCTCCGACTCGATGCCGAGGAAGCTGTTGACCTTCTTCACCGCCGACATCTGCACCTCCAGGTCGGCCAGGTTCCTCACCACCCAGTTCAGGTAGTTGGTGACCTGCACGCCCGTACGTTTGGAGGATTCAGACAAAGTGTTCCAGAACATTCACAGTGACCTTCGACCTGATTCCAATCAGCTCGTCCCCCCAAAAAATCTAGACCAAATTTGAGGAGATTCCATCTTTGCATTCTTAAGATATTCACAAAATTGAGATGGACGGATGGAAAGGTAACATTTCACGACACGGCCACTGGGTGTCGCTATTCTGGAAACATGTGTTAAATTAGGTGAGACGGGATTGGAGCAGACCAACTCACAGTGAGGGCGTAGGTGAGTCCGAGTCCCACCAGGCCTCCGGCGTCGGACAGACCATAATGTAGAGTCCATATGGAGGCTGCTGCTGCCGTTAGCACGATCACTGCTCCGAGGTAATCCTGCCCGACGACAGAGAGAAAAATAAATAAATAGATTAATTAATTACTTAATTAATTAATTAATTAATTAAGATTGAATCTTGAAGTAAAGAAGATGTTTGCAAATAATTCTGGGACATAACAACAGCAGCATTCTTCGAGTCCCTTTTTAAAAGGCTACACGCGTGTTTCCTGTTTGCGGCCTCACCGTTCGGACCTCCAGCCAGCGGTTGGCGGCCGACAGGAAGAGGTAGGCCGTGTTGTTGGTGTCGGTCAGCTCCAGCATGCGTTGTTTGAAACGAGCCTCGTGTCTAAAAACATTCATAAGAACATCAATTTCACAACAACACCTCCTCTGTTTTCGTATGAACACGCCCTAGTGGCTGGTTACGGTACAGCTCATAAGCCCCGCCTTCATTTTCAGGTGTTTATGTTAAAGTTTTGTATTCATCAGGTAATGAAAATGACATTTGAAATGTCGGAAATGTTGATGTAAATTCTAAATATTGATGATATAAAAGTGATAAAAACGTCACCTTCATGTGGACTGATAAAGATAATCTTAATCTTAAAGACCTGGACACAGGAAGCTCATTCCCAGTCTGGAATGGAGTTTGAGCGGAGTGGAGAGTAAGAGTGAAATGTTTTTATCACGGTCTGAGTTCGGCTGTAAATCTCAGGGTTCGGAGGGAAACCAGCGGATCACGATAATGGGAACCGTCCCCCCACTGCCAAGAATCTGTCCGCACAGCAGCCTCACTCTTTCTGCTGCATCTATGAGTGTGTGTGTGTGTGTGTGTGTGTGTGTGTGTGAGGAGTCCTCGGGGGAGGAGAGGAGGGAACAAAGCGTGAGAGCTGTTTAACGTTGGATTAGAGCGACGATGGGAACGAGGGTGAGGACAGAAATACAAGAGGACTCCAGACGACATGAGAGTAGAAGTACACCACTGATAACACTGAGATGACTGGTACTACCTCTACTGCAGTTACTACTGCAGTTACTACTGCAGTTACTGCTACAGTACTGCTACAGTACTGCAGTAATCATGATTCACGGAAATAGGTTTTGTTAAAGGTGCAGTGTGTCAGATTCTAAAAATCTTCCAAAACAATTACAAACTGACATTTTCATGGATTTATCATTTATAACCCTATTTTCCCCCATTACCCTTAAATGAGCCCACTACTCTATATTTACATGAGGGGGGGGGTCCTCTCTACGTGGGCCGCCATGTTTTTACAGTAGCCCAGAGTGGACATATTTGACATCTTTTGAGTTTGAATGCCAACTGAAGTGGACCACATGTTCTCCTGCAGAAGAGTGAGGGTGAGGTGATGGATACAACACGCAACCTCACCTCTAGGTGTCACCGAATCGTACACACTGCACCTTTAAGGCGTTGCAGTTGCAGTCTTCTGTAAAGGCTCCACTGGAGGAATCCTCACCTGAAAGCTCGGATGGTGGTGAGGCCTTCGGCCGTCTCGGAGAAGTGACAGAGCAGAGGAAGCTGGGTGGAGTCGTCCAGGTCCTGGAGGTCCCTGAACAGGAAGTGACAACACATGTACACATCAGGTGTGCGCCATCTTATTCAGGCTGTGTATAAATCACAGCGTGTGCTCACTTGGACGCGACTCTGAAGTACTTCTGGATGAAGTAGAAGGCGACGGCCAGAGGAACCAGGGCGATGAGGAAGAGAGGAGTGATGGAGGAAATCACCCCGATGGCCGACAGACACAGAAGAGTGGATCTCGTCAGAGACTCCAGCGTCGGAGGAATGTGCTGAGGAGAGAGGAGTGAGTAGGGTTTGGCTTCTTCTTCTTCTTCTTCTTCTTCTTCTTCCAGCTCACAAATAAAGAGTTTTAATAAAGAGACTACACAACGTTTACTTACCTGATCGATGATGTTCGTATCAGCTGAGAACCTGTTGAGGATCTGGCCCAAAGGAGTGATGTCGAAGAACCTGAGGTCAATTCAAAGGTACAATCAAATCCAACCGACGGCTTCAATTTCTATTTTCTAGAACAAACTGTCTTACATAACAAAGGTCACATGTTTGAATCATTATCAAACACCGCTGTTTGTCCTATACAGACTTTTTTTTAGGTTTATCGATCATTTATTAATATTTTTATCAACAGCTGCATATTATGGTGTCTCATGTTTTTGACCTTTCAGTGAGTTGAATGAAATAACTCACAGTTGTGTGTGTGTGTGTGTGTGTGTGTGTGTGTGTGTGTGTGTGTGCGCGCACCTGATGTGGGCGTGTATGATCTTGTTGAGCAGGTTGTGGTGCAGGTTGGTGGCGGCAGACAGACCCAGGAACTCCACCGTGAGGGAGGTGATGAGGCACAACGTGATCCCAGCGGCACACAGGATGATGAACACCTGCAGGTAGTAGGAGTCCTGCACACACACACACACACACACACACACACACACACACAGAAGACACTTCAGGAATGGGGGGAGTACCACTTGCACTATCTCCTCTCTCCACGGGGTCACTCTGTACCTCCTCCTCCACAGATCCAGCGCTCTGGAATGTGGCGTTGGTGCCGCCGCCCAACGGAGTCGTCCCATTGGAGGAATCTTCGCCGGCCGCTGAACTAAGATTGGTTTTGGAGGACGTCCACAAGGCCAGCCAGTAGTCGATGGCGACGATGACGGAGTGTTTGAGCAGTTTGGAGGAGACCATGAGGAAGACCATGAAGAAGCCGCCGGAGGTCAGGTAACACCAGCACACCTGAGAGGAGGCCGCACATCACGACTCACACTTTGATTGGAATGTGATATAAATAAACACAAACACA
>JAFBJT010042157.1:62598-85924 GCA_016785325.1 Chascanopsetta lugubris | reverse complement strand
TGTTGTCATTTTTTTCTGATAAATAAACAACCACCTATTAAACACAAGGATCCTCTCAGTGCTTGAGAAGCTGCTTCTAATTCTCCGGAGATGTGACCGTGTGCATTATTCAAACCCAGACTGGGAATTAAACATCACCACAAGAGCGTGTTTTTCATGTTTAAGATGGCAGAGTGGCAATTCCATTTGAAATATCCATGTTTTCTTCATTTCACAGACGCTGCTGCTGCACCACAGCAGAGGCCCGTGGCTCTGGAGATCAGCAGGTGGGCTGGGCTGTGCCGTGCTCGTGGCTCTTCTGATACAGGTTTATAATGCTGCACACACACACACACACACACACACGTGCACGTGGACCTTCTGCCAACACACTCACACGAGTGGGCGCGCGCATTAACTCTGTCTTACATCTGCAGACAAACACAAACACTCCTCCCGTGCAAACTCGCCACATGCAGTCTGAGGCTTTCATGTTGCTGTGCCACAAACTTTTGATTGGTCCCAAAAAGCATGCAAGGGACACTTATTTACCTCCCGGCAGCGAGTAAATATCTTACACAGAGTGGTATCTTGTTAGAAGTCAGGGCGATGCACATGTGAGGCATCTCATCAGTCTTGATAGTAAACAACCTGCAGGTATGCAACTGGGTGCAACGCCTGACAAACCCCTCACCTATTTAGCTTCAAAGGCATATTTTGTCTGCTACACGAATATATTCCTGCAGTAGATGCTTCATTTTTAAAGGTACAGTGAGTTGGAGGTGCATATGTTTGAGCTGTTTACCTCTCCTCTCACTCTCCATATAAATGACCTGCTTGTGATGTACTCATCCAAGAGTCATTAAAATGATAATACTTAAAAACCACAATCGATATACATACATATACCTGGCGTTATAAATGGAAATAATGTCGTCAATTGACTTGTGTCCTCTACTCAGCGCAGCATTTGACACCATAGATCTGTGGCTCTCAACTGGTCTGGCTTTGGGACCCGCCGTCATCCCTTTGTGACAGGCCGCGACCCAAATCGAAGAAACTGTTCAACTTCTCAAATATATGTAATGAAAAGATGGTGCAGTTTGAACCCAAAATAATACACAATATCACAATATGCCAACACAAAAGTTTAACGACAAACAAAAACGACCATCAGGTGGCGATGCTAGAGGGGGACATGTTACCTTTTATACTCAATTAGCTGCACTTGAATTAAATAGTGCTTAAAGCATTCACTATGCATCATGTAGCAAAAAATCATCTTCAAAACACGACCCAACAGTTGAGAACCACTGCCATAGATCATGATATCCTTTTACATAGACTTAAACAAGATGCTGGGATTAGAGGAACAGCACTTGACTGGTTTAAGTTGTGCCCATCAGATAGATTTAAATTTGTTAATGCAAACAAGGAATCGTCCGTACGCACAAAACTTAGCCGTGCAGGTCCACAAGGTTCTGTTCTTGGTCCAATTCTCTTTTTACTCTATACATGCAGGATAGGCAGGAGTATGAGAGAGCAACGATTCCATGTTACTGCTGATGACACCTGTATCTTGTATAATGCATCGATGTAAAGCCATACGTAAACACATAGCTCTGTGTTATTATAACATAAATCACATGACTTTTGAGCTTTCGCAGGCTGCATCAAATGACGTGGTGGGCCAGATTTGGCCCGTGGGCCTTGAGTTTGACACGTGTGGTCGACGGACAGAAGATCTTAATCACCCTGTGAAGCCCCGTAAGACGAACTGTGATTTGTGAATTTGGGCTATATTTATAAAATGTTATTTGATTTGATTAATTGCTGTCCATCTAGTCACTGCACATCTGGGAATATGCCATTTTAGATGATGTTGAGTTGCATGATGCCTCTTTGAAATAGTGCTTATCAAGTCTTAATGACAACAGATTGACATAGCATCCGTGACGTCACCTGTTGGTTTCTGCACAAAATGCTTTTGATGCAAATTGGGGGCGAGTCCTTTGTCACCATCTCGCCGAATCCTAAATTCTCCTTGTTCCCGGTTAATTAAAAAACAGGTGTAGAGGCGCAACGTACACAGAGCTGTGGGTGGTCTCATGGTGCCGTTGCATCATTCCACGGTACGCGCCAGGTCGGCCCAGCAGTCACTCAAGCGGCCACACCCTCAAATATGCACAATTTCAGTTGTCTACAAAATAAAAATAAGCGAGTAAAAAAAATATTTCACCCCCTGTACAGTTGTCACGGGAGAACATGTAACTGAGTGAGAACAATACTCAAGTTTGTACCAGGCTTTGAAGATGTTCCATTCACCTCTAAAGCTGATCATTGAAACATGGTTATCTATGGGGATTTGCTCCCTGTTGGAGTCTGCCTCCAGTGGCCACCCTGTGAACTGAGAGTTTTCTAAACTTCCTCCTGCTTCATCCGTCAGCACCGGATGAAGCCGGTTTCCCCTCTGTTCAAACATGTATGATGAACGTTACAACAATAGGACTACAACAATAGCTCTGAATGAAGTAGAAGGTTTGTCTGACTAATGTAGGTTAGACTAACCCCAGCTGTAAACATTCTTTCTTCTTTTATCCCTGACCTCAGTGTAATCAGAATTTGATTCAAACACAATTTGAGGCACAAAGTCTTTCAAGGTGAAGGCTGACATTTACTTTGGAGCGTTTTTTTATATCTCTCTGTATTTGCGAGGACAAGAACACAGGAGATCTGAATCGCAGGGTTTGGCTGCAGCCCACGAGTCAGTGAACACACACACACACACACACACACACACACACACACACACACACACACACACACACACACACACACACACACACACACACACACACACACACAAAACAATCCACAGCCCCATAACAGGCTTTTAATTGGCGGCCTCTGGTCTGGTTGCACGAAGCAGACAGAATCTGTGTCATTTGAGAAACAGATGACACAACACCCAGCATCTCCCTTTTTTTATTCCACCACTGGGATGGAGGGGCAGACCTGGCAGAGACTTTCATTCGACGCTGCCGAAGCAGCCGCAGAGCCTGTCTTTGGAAAGATAGGGAAAATAGACGGAGAATTATAGGGAACAGAAGAGCGGAAAGTGACAGAAAATGAGAGAGAGAGTAAGTCCAGAGTTAGAGAGAGAGAGAAATACAGGGCTGGAAAGAGAGAAGAGGGGGAAAGGCATGCTTTGACACTGGCATCATGTTCCACATGCAGAGCTGCAGTCTGACACTGGAACCAGTGTGGTATCACAGAGGGGATCAGTGGGTGAAGTTAGTTCACATTCCCCTACGACAAGCAGAAATGAATATGGTATGAAATAGATACCCGTGTTAAAGGGGCAGTGTGTACCATTTTGGACATTTTCATCACTTCTAAAAATATTACAAAACAATTATTTACCAACATCTTCGTGGATTTATAGTCACCTAAATGTATTTTTTACATGAGGAGCAAGCCCCCCTCTATGGGGCCGCCATGTTTTTATGAAAAGTAAAAGTGGACATACTAAACATCTTTTGAGTTTTTTCTTACAATTGAGAAGACAAATTAAGAAGGGTGAGGTGATGATACAACATGCAAATTCAGCTCTAGATGTCATCAAATCTTACACACTGCACCTTTAAGTAAAAACAACATTTATTAGTCTCACGAAGGGCAAATTACATTCCGCACTCTGTTGTTATTCATTACATGCTGCACATGCTGTCTGAAGCACATACATCAAACAGAACCCATATACAGTACACTAATGGAGGCAAGGCGCCCTGGGCAGTTGGGGGGTTCAGTGCCTTGATCAAGGGCTCCTCCGCAGTGCCCAAGAGGAGGAGCTGGCACGTCTCCAGGTACCAGTCTACACTCGGTCCGTGCAGGACTTGAACCGGCAACCCTCCAAGTTCCAAGCCCAAGTCCTTACTGACTAAGCAGCTGCCGCCCATTAATGACTATGTACATGAGAAGCGGGTCCTCTCTACGGGGGCCGCCATGTTTTACCCGGAATGTTTGTCGCCCAGAATGGACGTACGAAACATCATTTGAGTTTGAATGACAACTGAAGTCTACCATAGGTTCTCCTGCAGGCTCAGAAGGGTGAGGTGATGCATACAACTTCACTTCTAGATGTCACCAAATCTTACACACTGCACCTTTAATGAAATCATTCTGAAGAATTAGGAAAGTATTCAGACGGCAGCGTCGTCATGAACGTCTTCTCCTCCTGACAGACACCATGAAGATAAGTAGAATTTGTGCATCCCTCTAAAGGAGTGACTCACACAGTCTGCTGCCTCTGACACAGATGAATGATTCATGCAGCTTCTGATGGGTGATTCTCTGCTGCAGCAGTCATAATGAAAAAAACTAGAATGGCTCTCTGTAGACTGCTCACTGCCACTAAAGCCCAACAGTCCCTTTATATTCAATCAAGCCGACAACAAATTGCACGCACTCACCCTTCTCGTTTGCTTCAAAGTTAGCAGGGAAATGCTGCCCCCCCCCCCCAAACCTGCTAAAAAAGGGGGGATGTTTGCCATGTTTTAACAGTAACCCAGAAAACCTAAAGTGTGTAGTGTGTGACATTTTTTTCACCTCTTTTTCACCTTACAAAACAATTACATACTGACATTTTCATGAATTTATGAGCACCCGGATCTTTTATTTTTTCACGTTAACTTTAAATGAGCCAATTAATGTATATTTACATGCAAATGCTTAGTAAAATCTATAAAAGCCTCCAGAGAGAGTAAAAACACAAAATACCTTCTTTTCACTTTAGACACATATGACAGCTTTCTTTACGGTGGATGCATTCTGATGTTGATATCTAGGCTGAACTTAAAACAAATTTTTTTTTAAAAACACTGTGTAAGAAGTGGTGACATCTAGAGGTAAAGTTACTTGTTGTATCCATCACCACACCCTCACCCTTCTGAGCATCAAGGAGAACATATGGTAGACATCACATGTCAGTAAAACTCAATAGATGTTGAATACGTTCACTTTTACTACTATAAAAACATGGCAGCCCCCAAAGAGAGGAGCCCCCCCTCTAATGTATCTCTATATCAATGCGCTCATTTAAGCGTGGTTGGGAAATAATAATCCATTTAGGCGATTAGAAATGAATCCAAATGTCATCATGTAATTGTTTTGAAATATTATTAGAAGATACAATAATGCCCAAAATCGTACACACTGCACGTTTAAGTATAGATTAGTGAAAACATAATCAAACATTTTATTTACATTTTCCACTGATAGAGCCACTAAATCGTACACACTATCCCTTTAAGGTAAATGAAAACACAGATCCACCTCTCTCCTCCGCACACTGAAAACAAACAAAGGCAAAAACACAAGCTTCTTGAGATATTCCTGAATTAGAGTCCGCGGTGCATCAGATCACCAGACATACATAACCCCTTCACATCCACTTCAAACTATGGAAGATAAAAAATGGAAATGTTATGCCTAAGCAGCAGGGCAGAGCTCACCAGCCATTAAGGCATTATGAGGGCTTAATTTAGCGTGAATAAATTTCTGCATTATAAATATTTGAAATTTGTAGAAATTAAAGGGGGTGGAGGGTGGTGGTCTTGGAGCATTGCACTCGACTGGGGAAAAAAAATCATGTAGCTGTAAAAAATGATGCCCTAAGTTCAAAGCAACTTCAATCAGGATACATTTCTCTGCTTGATGAATAATTGAGCATCAGCCTGAACAGCCTTTAGCCCCGCCACTTTATTTTTTTATTTTTTATTTTTTACAGTGACGGATTCTGCATGAATAAAACACTGTTTGGCCTCTGGATCTGTCTGCGTGCTGGCAGGGTTACGGCACGGTGTAGTAACATGGAAACTGCTGGAGGTATCGTTCTCCTCAGCTCCAATCTCTGCATATCTTATTGTGCTTGACTTTCTCCCCGCCTTTAAACCTCCATCAGCCCTTTTCACATTTTTGCCTTTTCTCTCTCATTACCTCCTTATTATCCTCCTTTATTTCAGCCATGCACTGGATCCGAGGGGCAACCTCCAGTGCAGATGGATGAAGCACAGTATGAAGTGAAAACACTTGGGTGGCCACTGGTGCCTGACTCCAAAAGGGAGCAAATCCCCTTAGACTCCCATGTTAAAACGGTCAACTTTAGAGATGAATTAAACATGCTTAAAAGGTGCAGTGTGTAATATTTTGGTTATATCTGTAGAAATATGATTAAAAAACAGTTATAGTCTGACAATTTTACAAATGTATAATCGACTGACTGTGTGACTTGCTTCTTACATTACCCAAAAATGAGCCCTTTAATGTTTATGGGTCCTATCTATAGGGGCAGCCATGTTTTTGCAGTGGAAAACCAAACTTCTTTTTTCAAGTTTTAATGACAACTGAGGGCTACCATAGGTTCTTCTTCCCATGATAACTGTACGGTGGATGCAATTTTTTTCGAACTCGCTAATTTTTATATTACCGACGTTTGAAATTGCGCATTATTAAGGGTGTGCCCTCTTGACTGACAGCTGGGCCGACCTGGTACATATCCCCGGTCACGTGATGGCACCATGGGCCCACCCACATCTCGGTGTGTCTCCGCCTCTTTGCCCATTTTTGAATGAACCAGGAACCAGAGGGAGTTAAGATTCAGCAAGATGGCGACAAGGTACTTGCCCACAATTTGCTTCAAAACCACTCTGCAGAAAACAAAGGGTGACGTCACGGACGCTACGTCCATCTTTATATACAGTCTATGACTGGCTCCCAGTATGAATGGATGACTTACTTACTTCCTTTAATAGGAAAAAAAAAAACACATTAAAGAGACAAACGCTGATCAATTCCATGCATTCCAGCTAACAGAGCTCTTCCCCTACCAGATCTTGCACATCTGGACGTGAGCAAAGCAGTAGCCTATTGAGTTTGGATACAAGTGTCACTTCTGGAGTGTTCAATCACAGTGAATGATTCATTCTTGGCCCTGGTGTGTTGTCAGCTTCACTGAGAGGAACAACAAACAAGTCTCTGTGTGGGTGGAATTTGGATCTAATCTCAGCATCTTTATCTTTGTGTTGTGGAATTTGAATTGGAAAATGGTGCAGTAAACTGTATTTGTTGCTGTTCTATTGTGGAACCCAATGTTCATCCTGTCACCAAATCTTACACACTGCACCTTTAATGTCATAAGCAATGTAAGCCATCCTTCCTTAATTCCATACACTCATAGTTTTGTAGCCACAGCCTAACACACAAATTATTTATATGTGGGGAAATAACTGCATCAGTTTGCTGACTTGCAGGCCTCTAATTACAATTGAAAGGTGTATTGTGTAAGGTTTGGTGACATCTACGAGTGAAGTTGCATGTTGTATCCATTAAGGGTGAAGTAAAAAGCAAGCGAGTCATACAGTGAGGTGGTTATACATCCATAAAAATGTCTTTGTGTACTCGTTCGTAATTCTATTTCTACAGAAAGAAGTGACAAAAATTGATCGAAATCTTATACACTGCGCCTTTAAGCCCACAGATCTCTCTTTCTCAAACTGTTTCTGTGCCAAGAATAGGAATTGATGTGGTTTTATTTTGCATTTTATTGGTAAATTGGGGATACATCTTAATCTAATTCAATTCATGCTAGCTCAATTTTCCTATTCCAGAACACCTTTTGTTTTCATGAGCACAGAAAATCCATCCCTCTGTCCCCAAACGGCTCATTTCCACCTGAGCTGAGGCTGCAACATCACATTTGTTTTGCCCTCCACAGCATCTTAAACCCACTGTTGAGCTTCTTGCTATTGTTATTGATTTCTGTGCACTATCGCTGGGCATTTTAACTCACAAGGTTGGACCTTTTACCCGTTACAGGAGGCAATAATGTAAAATAGTTTCTTCAGTGTGTTTTGAATGTTTCTATTTCCTTACTTGCTGAGCTGTATTTAACAGACAGACATGACTGGCTAATATCAAAGGCACAGTGTGTAAGATTTAGTGACCTGTTGGCGCAGATGCATGTTGTATCCATCACCTCCCACCCGTTACATCCACTGTGGGCTAAAAACATGGCGGCCCCATGTAAAAGCATTGAGATGGTTATACATTTGTATTAATGCCAGAACATACTGTTTTGTAATTCTAATCCTAGGATATGACAAAAAATGACTGGAATATCACACACTGCACCTTTAAAGGTACAGTGTGTGAGATGTTGGTCTATAGAAATGGAATTACAAAATGTTTATATACAAACATTTTTACAAATGTGTAATCACCCCAATGCTGCTCTTTGCATAACCCTCAATTGAGCCCTTTAATGTGTATTTATACCAGGAGTGGGTCCACCCTATGGGGGCCGCCATGTCTTTACAGTAGCCCAGAGTGGACATACTAAACTTCCTTTGAACTTTAAAGACGACAAAGTGTTACCGCGGGTTCTCCTGCATGATCTAATGGGAAGGGTGAGGTGCTGGATACAATATGCAACTACACCAGTAGATGTCACCGAATCTTACACACTGCACCTTTAATATCAACACATCCTGATCAAATGTGTAAATATGATCCGCTGGCTCTAGGGTGTTGTATTTTGAAAATCAATAACGCTGTCTCTGCCCTCACTTTCTGCCGGGCGTATCTACTCCATGCAAATGGATTTGAAGCTGTTTGGTCCAAAACAGAAGCAGCACGTACGCATCTTTAGTGGAGCGGAGCAGACCTGAATCAACATGCTGCATGACACAACTGGTAGACACTGAATCATTCACTGGATTGCTGCTATTTGGGTTCGATCCCAGCTGACAGGTTGCCAGTCCATCACAGGTCTGAGATACAACAATAATACATGCACGCCTGCGAGCGCATGTGTTTGGAATGTGGCAGGAGAGCAAACCCACACAGACACATGGGGGCTCATATTAAAATCCCCAGGTGGCCCGCCGGGGTTCACATGCTGTGTGGTGACCACTACACCAGTGGTTCTGACCGGGTCCGACCCACCAGGATCCCTTCAAGACGAGCCATGGTAAATTAGGATATGAAAACATACCTTGCGGGTTTTCACCAATCTGTGAAATGGCGTGTGTCAATTAGCATTACAGGGCAGTGGATATACCCACTTCATCCCTCACATAAGGGAAAACTCAGTCGGTAAAGAATTTACATTCAGATGTCCTATAATTTAAACTCTGTTGGTTTTCCTCTGAAAGTTAAAGGTACAGTGTGCAAGATTTGGTGACACCTGGTGAAGTTGCATGTTGTATCTCTCACCTCACCCTTCATCCGAGCACACAGGGGAACCTATGGTAGCCCTGGGTTGCCATTCAAGCTCAAAACATGCTCAGTATACGTCCAATCTGGGCTATTGTAAAAACATGGCGGCCGCCATAGGGAGGACCCCCTCCTGATGTAAATACACAATAAACGGGCTCATTTTAGTGTAATGTAAAAAAGCAAGTCATACATTGAGGTGATCATACCTTTGTAAAAATGTCTGTGTATAATCTTTATCTTATCTTAAACACTGCACCTTTAAAGCTCTGAGAACTCTGCCATTGTTGCGGCAGGGAGGCAGTATGTTCTTTCATCACCTCACTGGATGCAGTTATAACACAAATCAGCACTTGTAATTGTATAATGAAATCCTGACCATTGTTACAACCTGTTCCTTGCCCTCTCTCTCTCTCTCTCACACACACACACACCTCCCTGCAATCACCTCATCACTGGACACACCCACACCCGCAGCTGTACCTCGTCTGCTAATCACCAGCTCCCCCATATACACACACATACAGCGCCAGCTGGTTACGTCTCTTATCATATACTTACCAGCATTCATCGTCTTGCTTTCCCGGTTCCGACCTGGCTTGGTCCTGACCTGTTAGTGTCTGCTGTCCTTGGTATTACAATCGTTTTTTTGTCCTCCGACTAAGACTTTTGCCTGCTCCTGTTTGTGCGCTGTGACCTGCTGTCTGAATCAGTATAGCTTCAAACTGCTTTCTTGACTCCTGCCTGTTTTGTGCTGCTACTGGGTCCACACCTCACCCGTAACAACCATGTTTGCTTACTGTAAAAAAACAAGTCTTTCATCCATCTCTCCGACCCTTGTATTCAATTCCGCACAGCAGTGCAGAATTCCACTTCTCTTTGCACTCGTTTAACAAGCAGCAATAATCTAAAACAGAACATGTCAAGTTTAGAGTTCACAGTCTATTTGCACAAACCACCATGAGCCCAGACACTGTTTTTCAATGAATCGAGAATCGAGCTCAAACTCATTATTTTTGTATCACATGGGAACCATCACTGTGCATAATTTCAGCTGGAGTGTATTTTAAATGTCCCCTGACATGTTATTATTTAATTTTTCCTTTTATCTAAATAGATACACACAGAAGACATTTTGAGACATTAAAATCTAGGTTGTGGACAAAACCATGCATTACTGCAGATTCAGTGCCTCCGCACTCTGCTCTGTACACTGGAGCACTCAGACACACAATTTCTTCTCACAGTAGGACACTAAAGAAAACTTTCAATCAGGTCGACTCAGCTGGTTTACTGCGCTTTATTAGAGTAAGTGCTGTGGTCAGCCTGCAAAGGGTGAGCGTTGTAAACAAATCCTCAAAATTAGATAGCCGCTTTTAATGTACTGTTTACTGGTCAGAACATGGTGACACAGTGTAGTCATAAAAAGATGGGCAACAGCAGGACTTCATAAGGGTTGTTAAAGCTCCAGTGTGTACTGTTTGGTGACATTTAGAGTTGAAATTGCATTTTGAATGAATTGCCTCACCCTTCCCTTTCAAGCATGCAGGAGAACCTATGGTAGACTTCAGTTGTTATTAAAGCTCAAAAGATGTTTAGTATGTCCCCTCTGGGCTACTGTAAAAACATGGCAGCCTCCATGGAGAAGACCTGCTCCTGATGTAAATATACATTTTGATGTAACGTGAAATGAACGTAATACTATCAGGTGATTATTTAAAAAATGTCTGTAAACAATTTTGATCTACAGGTAGAAGTGAGCAAAAAATTACCAAAATCTTACACTCTTGCACCTCTAAAAGGTCCAGTATGTAAGATTTAGATGAAATTAAAATCTGTTTGTTATTGGCAGAAATGTAATGACTGGTGTCAACTTAAAGGTACAGTGTGTAACATTTTGTGATCTCTAGACATGAAGTTGCATGTTGTATCCATCACCTCACCGTCACGAGCATGCAGGAGAACTTTAGGTAGCCCTCAGTTATCATTAAAACCCAAAAGATGTTTAGTATGTCCGCTTTCACTACCGTAAAAAAATGGCGGCCCCCTCATTTTATGGTATTGGAATTAAATAAAATATTTGCATGATTATATTTCATGAAAATGTCAGTATGTATCCATTTTCTGATATTTTTTAGAGGTGACAAAATGACCAAAATCTTACACTCTGCACCTTTAAATGCATTTTTTGCCATAGAATTGTCCCCTTATATTTACATTAGGAGCTGGTTCTCTCTACGGATGCCGCCATGTTGAATCACCATGTATTTACACTAGCCCAGAATGGACAAACTAAACACCTTACAGGGTTTCTTACATTCATTAAAACAGGAAGGATGAGGTGAGGGGTATTCAGCCTGAACATTCAACTATACCACTAGATGTCACTAAATTCTGCACACTGAATCTTTAACTGCTGGCACAAAAAGGTTATGCAAATAACTCCTCCCACTTTAGAACCAATCCCATCCCAGCAGTAAACACTTCAAACTCGGAGTGAAAGAAGTTGCTCGAGCCTTGATCCTGGGGGTGACGACTCTGAGCTCATTAAACGCGACGATGTCATCACTGACACGGTTTCAGGAAATGTGGGCGGGGCTAAAAGGGAAAGGGATCGGCTACAGTCGGTCACAGAGAGTAATGGCACGTCAGGAAGCTGAGAGGAAACTCCTAATGGACTACACTTCAATATTTAATGCCTTATTTCTGGCTCCTTCTGTTTTCTGCTACAGGCAGGTACGAACAGACGCTCCCATATTTCACAGCAATAAGAGTTATTATAATGTTGAGCGGAGCAGGAGCTCGGTGAGAGTGTTTAGGGGCAGTGTTATTGTGATTTAAGGCCGGCTGTGTGCCGCTGTGTCTCCCCTAGGAATTCTCAAAAGAAATAATGAGAGCGGGTTCTTCGTATGTGTAATTGATCACTGTATTCTCAACTGATGGGCTGTGACCCAAAAGTGGGTCATGGACTCATTTACAATGGGTCGCTGGCTTTTGAATGACAAAAAAAAGTTAATCAGCAGTGTGTAATATTTTGGGTTTTTTGTCACAAAATATTACTAAACAAATACATACTGGCATACCTATCATGAATTTATAATCACCTAATTTTTTTTTTTTCAATAAACCCTAAAACGAGAATTAATGTGTATTTACACGAGGAGGGCGTCACTCTATGGGAGCCGCCATGTTTTTACAGTAGTAAAAGTGCACACACTTTTTGAGTTTTAATGAAGATATACATTTACATTTGCTATGTGTATTGTTGATGCACAATCTATGTAACATCCATTGCACGTCTGTCTGTCCTCGAAGTGAATCACTCACTTGTGACTCCCTGAGGTTTCTACCTATTTTTTTCCCCTGTTAAAATGTTTTTTTTTCTCCCCGGTAGTTTTTCCTTACTCTTGCTGAGGATAGAGGATGTTACTCACCCTGTGAGACAAACTGTGATTTGTGAATACAGGCTATATAAATAAAATTTGATTTGATTTGATCTGAAGTCTACCATAGGTTCTCCTACATGCTCCAAAGGGTGAGGGTGAGGTGATGGATACAACATGCCACTTCACCTCTAGATGTCACCAAATCTTACAAACTGCACATTTAAATAAAACAATAAAAAAATGTGACTGTGCCCAACAAGCACCCAGGAGTATTTCTTAGTGGAAGGGAGACAAAGACAAGTTTGTGTACAAGAGTATGAGCGCACACACTACCACGCTTCACTTTGTCAGCACTTTCAAGTTCTTAAGGCTTTGCCCTAATGATCCAGATGGGACTGGGAATAAAACACTATCGACTATATCATGCCCTAATTATTAACTGTGGAAGCCGGACAGTTTGATTTCTCTGAAACAGAAAAAAAAACAACATTGCACTCGCTCACTTCCTCTGTCGTCTTGTGGCATTATCTTGAAACAAGTGGAGCAAATTGCCTCATATTGTCACAGCCGCTTGACAACAGTGGGGAGAATTGAAATGATTTCACCCCCATGGTCGGGATTTTAACACCATAAACAGGATTAAACATCTTGCTCCCATAGACGTTTATTGACACTGAGGGGTTTGCAAAGGGAGAGCTGCAGAGCAGAGGGAGGATATCCTGCCAGTGCTGCCTGACCTTTGACCTGGGATATCCTACTTAAGATAGTGCACCCCCTGCCAAGGCCACGGCACTTCCATTTGTGCTGCACGGTGCCAAGGCCACACTGTGACTGCTATATTACACCGGTGGATATATGGGATTATTTCACCCTTCAGTCAGAGCCTCGACTGGGCAGATGTATAAAAGGTTTCGACTCAGGATGTAGACAATCCTCTCCAACCTGACCACTATCATCAAAGCACCGTCTGCTTTTAAACTCTGCTGGGCAGTGAACCCAGGACTAAGTGAAGGTCACAGCCTGAATCCAATATCTGAAGAAAGTCACATTGAGAAACCTAATATTGACTGAATAGCTCCAGCTCCTCCCTCGCTGAAAAACCTGGGACAATCTGATTGGCCAGCTGGCCCACTCTCTTGTGATTGGTCAACTACATCATGCTGATGTACGAAGTGTCCCACCCATCAGCTTGAAGAGGAAGGAAAATGTAAAACTGAAGGCTAGGTGTTTCAAAAGTGATTTCTGTGATAGAGAGAGCCCCCCTCTGGCTAAGAAAATTGGGAAATTATATACATAATCAGAACACCAAATATGCCACATGGGAAAGGAAATTAGAAACTGTGCTGCTATGCAAAGTGAAGGACTCATCAATGACAGCATGACAATATTGATATAATTTGACATAGCTCCGTTGCATCAACACAGTCCAAGAGAAAACTAGGTAAGATCACCTCATCATCATCACCATCATCATCACAGCATTTAAAGTGTTACACTGATTACGTAATCCCCATGATAATCTGATCATTCTTATCCTAGGCCTTCACGTACTTTAAATTGTCAAATTAGACAATCTTAAAGACAGACTGAATTAAATCAATGTATTTTAGTAAAATTGTATCTAATTCCATTACTAAATGTGGTTTAGGGAATATATATATTTGTCACAGAGTCTAAAATCTTCATGATGATACCGGCACTCAGGTCCAATCCACTGGTGCAAACTGTGCAGATTTCATCAGACGCCACTCAGTTTGTCATGATGTGGCACATCTATTCCCATCACTTTTCAGATTAATGTGTTAAAGTAGGCTCTGTTAACATCACTTTCAAGTGATATGTGCAAGTTCAGCACTATCACAGCGCATTAAGTCCTCAGTGGGGACCTGTTGAGAATAATACATCAGTGATGCCCTCATGAAAGTTCACCCTTGAGACACATGGACATGCACTGTCTGTCCATGACTCGAAAGCATAGACAGTATTTAAAGATGGACATGCAAAGTGCATATGAAGCAAATTGTGGGCGAGTCACTTGTCGCCATCTTACCGATGCCTGACTCCTCCTACATACTGGTTCATCCAAAAATGTGCCCTGTGGCAGGGCCCATGGTGCCGTCGCATCACCTGCATTACCTACCAGGTTGGCCCAGGTATCAGTCAAGAGACCAGGGGCTTCATGTATAAAGAAAGTGCGGAGCAGATGTTGTAAATCGTTGTGTACGCACAACTTTCACGGAGGTGGAGGTGTTAATCACCAAGATCGAATGCTGCCAGCTCGCAGGTCCGCACCGTTCCAGAGGTTAAAAAGAAACGGTCAGACCTTAAAGTGGACGTGAAGAAGAGGGTGGCGGCCCACTGCCGGAGCGTCTCTGCCACAGGTGGCGGACCTGCGACGCCGGCGTTGTCGCCACAAGTGGAGAGGGTGTCTGCCATTATTGGTGAGGACACCCTCTCTGGTGTTGTGCCAGCGTGTGTGGGCGACTCGGAGCTGATCGCGATGGTTGCTAAGTATGAATAACACTCCTGTGGCGGTGGAGCCACAGGCCTCTGCGGGCGAGGGGCCTCACTGCTGTTGTGCTGGAGACGCAGACGGCGTCCGTGAATGCACTCGACCGCATGAACGGTCAACTGAGCAACATGGCACAGCAGATGATCATCAGCAATGGTCATCCAGCAACACTTGCCCATGGCATGAATCAATTGGGGGAGGCAGTGAACACACTGCTGCAAAAATAACATTTCTACCTACCTTTGGTACATCCCCTGTATTATGTCTAAACGGCGCTGAACACCGATGGCATGGTCGACACACTGGGGTGGGCCCGGGTCTGGCGCCTCATCCCTCACCTCCTGGGGTAATTCACATTATGTAGCACGCAGCAGGCCAGCACAATGCGGCACACCTTCTGAGGGATGTACAGCAGCACGCCACCGCTGCTGCCCTATCGCCTGCTCCCCCACGGACCGAGCACGGGCGTGGGCATCATTATACCGCCGCTGGCAGATGGAGCAACTCATAAGGTATTTATCTAATCATCACTCCGAGAACATGTTGCTGTTATTTTGTTATCATTCTATATAAATACACATTTCTGATGTTATTATCTAAATGTTTAACTCTTGTTTTTTATTTGATTATTTAAAGTCTCAACAAGTGGCATCTCCACAGAAAACTCAATGGAACGATCACTGTCTGTTTAAGTCCACAGTCCTCTCATCCTGATGAAACAGGACTGTGTGCACGGTTATCGTGAGAAAGTACGTAAAGTACTAACATTTTCCCGCCAAAGCACGTTTCCACGCATTGTTAAGTTGACATGGAAACGTGAGCACGAACACATTTCCTTCATATGCAAGCATTTGGACGTTAGACCTGGCGTAAAGTACGAACATTTCCCCGTCGCCGTTACTGCAGGTCCTTCATCCCCATTGCTGTCAGGTTATACAACTCATCTGTTTAAAAAGTGCATCCCGCCCTCATCCCCTGTTTTACCCTTGGCTTTAGCTTCACTGTTTTTGTATAAATAGTTTATTGTTTCTATTTACTTTTGACTATATCTGCACTGGGTTTTTTTCGTGTGTATATAGTGTATTGTAACAGGTTATTTTGCACCTTTATTTTAACTCTCACTGTGAGCTGTTGTAACGTGTAAAGCGTGAATTTCCCCATTGTGGGATGAATCAAAACGTTCTATTCTATTCTAAACATGTGTCATTCACCTCTAAAGTTTAACATGGGAGTCTATGGGGATTTGCTCCCTAGTGGAGACAGTCCCCAGTGCCCACCCTATGAACTGCAAGTTTTTTCACTTCCTTATGTGATTAATCCATCTTCACCGGAGTTTGCCCCTCGCTCAACATCAGGAGGATGTCTTCTCTGATTCTGACTACTATCACACTTTGGTTACTGCTACAGACACTGGATATTTGTTCATATAATTTGATGATAGCTTCCGGAAGTGAAGAGAATTTTACCTGAAGAGATAAAAAAAAAATTATATCTATATATATATATATATATGAGCACATTACAGACTTAATAGTGCAGTGTGTAAGATTTTGGTCATTTTTGTCACTTCTAAAGATACTACAAATCAATTACATACAGACATTTTCATGAATTTATCATTACCTAAATGTATTATTCTTTTTTCTTATTACCCTTAAATGAGCTTTAATGTATATTTACATGAGGAGCAGGTTTTCTCTACAGGGGGTGGACGGGGGGATTACAGTAGCCCAAAGTGGACATACTAAACATCTTTTGAGTTTAAGTTCTCCTGCATGCTCAGAAGGGTGAGGTGAGGTGATACAACATGCAACTTCCTCTAGATCAGGGGTCCCCGGTCCCCGGACCGGTACTGGTCATTTGGTACCAGGCCGCAAAGAAAAAAAAGTTTTTTTTACTGTGTCTAAAATTATATTTTTTTTTCATTTGTCTTTCGGTTATCTTTTTTCCACTTCCGCTCGCGCCGCACATCACTGGCGCTTCACTTTCATGCATCAACTGGCAACACAAGCATGCCGTCGCAATCTTATTTTCACATCAGCATGTCATTTCTGTCTCCTCCCCTTCGCTCTCTGTCTCGTAGCAGAGCGACCTGAAGCGCGTAAATACACATGCACTGACACGAGCGCGGGTTCACGTGAAGACTGTCCCACAAGCCGACTGAAAGCGTGCGTCAGAAAGTACTACGCGCATCGATCCGTGCACAGACACGTATCCACACACACACACACACACACACACACACACACACACACACACACACACACGAGCGCTGGTCCCTGGTACAAAAAAAGTTGGGGACCCCTGCTCTAAATGTCACCGAATCTTACACACTGCACCTTTAATCATTATAATCAATGGATTAATTAACAGTGCTTAAAATATCTGACAAAAATGTTATTGACACAGAAGCTTTGAGAAAAGAGGCTATTTTAGTGATGGAACAAAAATGAAATGAAATATCAGGTTTCATGGTAATTCACATACAGGTCACATGCAGCGCAGTGTAAATTTGTCACGTAATGTCCACTCCAGAACAGAGGAATCAGAATCGTGAAACAAAAATGAGCAAAGACAAAAAAGAACAATCAAATAGATAAAGCCAAAAGGCTGCACTGAGGCTGAAAATGCAAACTCATACAAGTTTGACAGAGCAGAGCTTCATCATTTCCAGTCTCCCTGTTGCCCGAAGGACTCACAGAATCCACAGGGGTTCAGAAGAATAATCAGCCAAGGCGACAATAACTGAGCGTTGGTGAACATAGCTTCATATGAAGAAAAGGCAGAATGAAATCGAGCTACACAAAGCAGAGATTCTGGAACAATATATCTCCAGGCGGCAGCAGCAGCAGAGGCAAATACATATTAACAGCCATACTTTTTTTTGAAGTTCAAAGAACATAAACGTGCGTATTTGCACAGAGGTCTCGCTTGCATCGTATTCATTCCGCCTTAAGACATTACTTTCACATTACAGTTTTATGTTGGCTACACCTTCAACATGTTCGTAATATACATTCGTATTAGCATTCAGGAGCACCTATTTTTTATTTAGAGCATCTATTTTTCAGAAGGCGCACGAGTGCTGCACGACCAAAGGTAGTGGTTTTGGCTCAGTGGAAGTGTTTGGAGAAAATATCACACAGGACCCCTTCACCTGTGTGTGTGTGTGTGTGTGTGTGTGTGTGAGAGAGAGTGTGTGTGTGGCTGCCAGGAGATTTAGACTGGGGAAACAAATTAATCTTAATATTTGGACTCCACCGGCAGGCAGACACTCGTCCGTTGTTTTGAGTTTAAAATTTAATCCGCTTTAGACAGACACAACGCGGGCCTGGGAAAAAGGGATTACAGGTGCAAGTAAACCCGCATTCATCCCCATTACTCAGTGATGCAATGAATTTTAGGGGTGCCTCATATTTTAAAGTGATGTAATTGTACCTGTTTGTTGCCTTGAGGGATTTTGGGCAGATCCCATGTCATTTTTCTTTGAAGACTGGTTGAATTACAATTGAAAGTTGCATTATGTATCCATCACCGTACCCTTCCCATCCGGGCATGCGGGGCGACCCATGGTAGCCCTCGGCTGTCAATCAAGTGAATCAATGCAACAAAACAATGAAACATTGACATTTTCACAATCACCTCAAAGTAGTATGTTTTTCCAGTTACCCTAAAATGAGCCGATTAAATGATGGAGTGGATCCTCTCTACGGGGGCTGCCATGTTTTCACAGTACCCCAGAGTGGACGTACTAAACAACTTTTCTACTATAGGTTCTCCTGCATGCTCAGAAGGGTAAAGGTGAGGTGGATATAACATGAAACTTCACCTCTAGATGTCACCAAATCTTGCGCACTGCACCTTTGAGAAAGGAAAATACAAAACGCTCCCTCATCTCATTTGCAGCTTCCTCACTTCCTCACGCAGTGCAGAGTTGGGAATTGGATGAGGTGATGGGAGTGGGTGTGTAGTGATTCTCTCAGCTTGGGGCAGCACTGATTATGTGTTAAAATCTGCTTAGCGTGATGATTACGATCATGTCAGTGAGTCGGAGAGGCGAGATCCAATTCTAGCATTAAAGAACCATCGCACTGACTGATGACGAGAGTGTGAGCAAATGGTTATTGTGTGTTTTCACTACTTGTGCAGTTCCCCCTGTAAAATGAGACTCCATCCCTTCCATTAGAAAAATAATACAATACACACTATGACAAATTGATTGCTGACATGACAGTGAGACCCTATTATGAGGCATCATTAAATCTAATTAGCTGGAGCAGCTTAAGACCTTTGCTTGCAAAATAATGACACTTTGATGAAACGGTCCAACTACTTGAAATGACACTTAATGAATTTTACCTCACAATTAATGACTTTGTACAACTGGAAACATCCTGGGTCAAAAAATCGAAGTGGTGGATAAAACTAAGATCATGCTCAGCAAAATGTTTAAACATTTATAGATCATACTCCTCTGTGTGAAATGACTTCTCATATGTATTTAACACAAAAGAAACACAAAAAAAACCCAACCAGCAGGTGGCGATGCTAGGGGGAAATATCTGCTTTTACACAAAATTAGCTACATTTTGATTAAAAACCAAAAAGTGAATTTAGGGACACATGGTGTCCTCTTAAGACAAGATTACATGATAAGAAAACCATGTAATCATGAAGTCCAGGGGTGTCAAACCCATTTTACAATAGTTCAGGGGCCACATTCACCCCAATTTGATCTCAAGTGGGTCAGACCAGTAAAACCACAGCATAATAACCTATAAACAACAACTCCAAATTGTCCCCTTTGTTTGTTTGCCTCTACTTACTTAGTTTTATTGAAAACTTGCACTTAACTCTTTTACACCCGAGCCTCATGTGTCCACCTGGACCTTTTGAAAATATTTCGAATATAAAAAGGGACAGGAAAATGTCGCACAACCCACTATGACCCCTTGATGACACGCCGCGACCTAAATGGAGGAAAATGTTCAATTTCTCAAATGTCTCATCACTCCGATGCATGAAAACATCTTTTCAAAATAAAAGCACAGGATTTTTTGTCTTAACTTTTTTCTCCCAGTCAAAGGCCCACCCATTGAGAACCACTGCTAGGTACAATGCTGATGCAGAGCAAAAAGATATCTTTTATGAACTGCATTTGAAACCAAGCCAACATCACATTATAATCAATCCCTGAATATGCAGCAGGTCCCTGTACTAGCATCAAAACAGCCATTTCTTGTCAAGACATGTTCTCCAAGAGAATTGAAGATCTGCTGACGCCCACTGATATCGGGCACTTCGCTGTCAGTACCACCTCCTTAAAAGATCCATTAGATTAGAAAATCCATTTCAAAATCTACTTTTTTAATGCAAATGAGCAAAATGGCTGGTAAAAACAAGAAAATGAGTCATTCCCAATGAGGATGTGTATTCAGGGGTGGGAGAGTACAGGTAGCCAGAAATGGAATGATGCTCCCTCACACAACAAGTGTGAGCATGTCTGTGCAAGCAAGCATAGAATAATCACTTCACTGCCATGGGGGTCACTATAAACATCCATTTTGGGAAAGTTCCCCAATGCTCCTTTAAAGAGGCCACTTCCATCAGGGAATATTGTTTCCTTCAAGGTGTGGTCATCAACAGTGTTGACGTGGGTGGTACATACCCACATAAGTACCATCCACATGAATGGCAGCACCAAAGGCTTCTCTGCAGGACATTGTACAAATCATCACACTGCCTGTACCGACCTGCCTTCCTCCCATAGAGCATCCTAATGCTGTCCTCCTCAGGTATCACACACACACACACACACACACACGATCCATCCTTTAAGTGACTCAACAGACCAGGCCACCTATTTCCATCTCTCCATGGTCCAGTTTTGACGCTTACATGCCCATTGTGGGATCTTTCAGTGGTGGACATGGGTTGGCATTGATTCTCTATATCAGTCTATGGCCACACAAGCACTGTGTTCTGACACCTCTATCAGAACCAGCGTTTGTTTTAGCAGCTTGAGCTGCAGTGGCTCCTCCACTGAATCAAGATACAAGGTACAGCCTTCATATTTCACTTGCATCAGTGAGCCTTGATCACCCATGACCCCATCGCTGGTTCATGGGTTTTCCATCCTTGATTAACTTATACAGTGCGTCATCCCACTCTCTACCAAGTGCTATTGTGACAATCAATACTATTCATTTCACCTCACAGTGATCATAATGTTAAAGCTGCGGTGTGTAAAATTTACCTTCAATTTTTGTAAATTGTTTTTGTAGGACGAGGATTACAAAGCATTTATATACTGATATTTGTACAAATGTATACTCTTACACGCTGCACCTAAAAGTGTAAAGGTCCAAAACAAATTTGGAAATTAAAAATTGAAGCAAAAGTCTTTACAGTGCAGTTGTAACACTATCATCCAAACCTGCCCAACAGGCAATCAATGCATTTCTCATTGTGTTTAACTCTTCCGTTTGCATGGGACGTGCACAGTGTGCAATGTCCCTTATAAGCTGTGCTGTAAGTGAAAGAGCTGACGGTAGGAGAAGTCCTATCAAGTTTGGAAAGCAGCACTTCCCTCTGATGAATTCCCGGAAGCTCAGACTGACAAAGACAGGAAGGTAAGGAGTAACGGATGTTAGGGGAAGGGAGGGAGGCAGCCAATAAGGAAATGTGAGAGAATTAGACTTTGGGAGCATGGGGGAATAGAGAAGGGTAAAGGAGGAAACAGAATGTGATAGAATAAAAAAAGATTCTGAGAGGACGAGGAGAAATGGAAAGAAAGATGGATGGATGGGCAACGATTGGGTGTAACGAGGCTGGAGAGACATTTTTTGATGAGTGGAGAAGATAGAGGGGATCAGGGTAAAGAGTGAAAGACAGGAAATGTGGGGAGAGTCAGCAGGGACATGGAACAATACATGATGTGAAGATGGAAAAAAGAAACGGGGGGGGCCGGAAAGAAGGGAAAAGAGTGACAGACAGAAGGAAGTGAGAGAGGAGGTCATGGAGAAGAAAGAGAGGGTCACCACCGGTGATCGGGTTTAACCCATAGACTGTATATAAAGATGGAGGTAGCGTCCGTGACGTTACCCGTTGGTTCCTACAGAGCGCATTTGAAGCAAATTGTGGACGAGTCCCCTCTCACCATTTTGCTAAATCCTAACTCCTCCTACCGCCTGGTTCATTCAAAAACAGGCATAGAGGCAGAACACACACACACACACACACACAGAACTGTAGGTCGGCGCATCACCCGCGATACATGACAGGTCAGGCCAGCTGTCGGGAAAACACAACTGTTTGTACCAGGCTTTAAACATGTTTCATTCACCTCTAAAGTTGACCATTTTAACATGGGAGTCACTGGGGAGTTGCTTCCTTTTGGACTCAGCCCGCAGTGGCCACCCTATGAACTGCACGTTTTTTTCACTTCCTGATGTCACTTCCTGATGTTAAGAGCCATTTATGAATAAAGCTGGAAGTAATAAGACTGTAAAGGTGTGGTTGTCCCCGTACCAGCTAAATCAGCTTCTCACAGGCCTCATTCTAGTTCAACAGAACCATCCCGAGATCCTTCAGGTCTCCAGACAAGCAAACGAGGAACCACATCCCCCAGCAGAATGGTGATAAAGAACATTGAGTCCATGTCTCTGTAACTTGCCCTTTTCCTCCAAACATATTTCATTCACCTGAAGTTGGCCATTTTAATATGAGAGTCTATGGGATTTGCCCCCTTTTGGAGCCAGCCCCAGTGGCCACCCTACGAACTGCAAGGTTTTTCACTTCCTATTGTGCTTCATCCGTCCGGAGGTTGCCCCTCAGTTTACCCACAACACCCAAAACTCAAGCATTGGCTGCTCCCTGGTTTCCTACACAAGTTAATGCTTATTTGGGATCTGCCGTATCTTTGTTACTGAGAAAACTGAAAAAAGGAAGAATTTCATGCAGCGCAGCAGTCTGAGATATTCGGTCAGTGAGCATCAACAGGAATGGAAGATGGATGTCTGCACTACCTGTTCTTTCTGTTTCCAGAGTGTCACAGGAAAAGGCCAGGACCTGTGTCCCTGATGGGACCAGAAAGGTCAAATCACAATTAGATACAAGCAAATATTCACACACACACACACACACACACACACACACACTGCCCTATGACAGGCAG
>JAFBJT010042157.1:43417-58417 GCA_016785325.1 Chascanopsetta lugubris | reverse complement strand
TACTTTATAATCCGGTTTGTATGAAAATCATAACGCAGCTTTTGTTGGAAGGTTTTTCAGACTTTCGTCTTTCTCAACACCATCTTTGATCTGCACCAACACCATCTTTGATCTGCACCAACACCATCTTTGATCTGCACCAACACCATCTTTGATCTGCACCAACACCATCTTTGATCTGCACCATCTTTGATCTGCACCAACACCATCTTTGATCTGCACCAACACCATCTTTGATCTGCACCAACACCATCTCTGATCTGCACCAACACCATCTTTGATCTGCACCAACACCATCTTTGATCTGCACCAACACCATCTCTGATCTGCACCAACACCATCTCTGATCTGCACCAACACCATCTTTGATCTGCACCAACACCATCTTTGATCTGCACCAACACCATCTTTGATCTGCACCAACACCATCTTTGATCTGCACCAACACCATCTTTGACCAGGATTTGCTGTGTGTGTGTTGAGTGTGTCTGTAGCCACCACACCTGTGCATTGCAGCAGATGTTTGATGTTTAAAGAGGAGCACACCTTTAATGAGGCAGATCATTGGATGTAGCGAGGTGGAAGTTGTAGGACATCGGGGTGAGATAATGTTTGGCAACACTCCAGAGTTCTGTAAGGTCCCTGACTAACCCTAAGCCTAACCCCCCATGAGCTCCACCAGAACCTCCGCTACGAAGGTGATGAAGAGGAGCAAGTGACTCTCCCAGTGCTTCTCCTGTGAGGATCTTTGAAATGACAGTCTGAGCAGTGGGTTGAGTCCTGGTCCTTTTTCTGAAAGAGCATGGAGCAGAAGCTCAACTCATATCCATGATGTCTTTTTGAACATTCCTCACCACTTACAAGTAGGTCAGAGAAGATGATGAAGATGGTGTCCAAACTTGGACAAAGTGTATGAAGTTAACATGCAGTTGGACACATGTGGCATTTGACCTGCTTGTCATAGACAGTTTGCATAAAGCACCAGGAGAAGGTCCACAGGTTGTCCTACAGCACACTGAGAAGATGACTCAGTCAGTTTTGAGAATCAGAATTTCTGAATAAATCCCACGTTGCCACGGTTCTACACGTTTCTGTCGTCTTCATAAATGAGATGTGAATAGTTCTTATTTGTTATGTACGATGTCATGAATGGATTAGTCAGTCACTGTGTGAGTGACGTGAGTGGAGATCATTTTGCTGAGTCATGCTTTTGTCATCCCACTGCTACATGTGCACTGCAGAGTCAAAGTGCTGCATCATCCTCAGTGAGTCCAGATTCATTCAGCTGGTGTTCTGCTGTCAGAGCAGCAGGTCCACAGGGGTCAGTGAGAGACCACCTTTCAGCCCTGGAGAACCTTCTGGACAGCAGACAGAACCATGGACTGATCTTCACTGTGTCCAGTGGGTTGGTTTGCCCTCACAGACTGTGTTGGAGTGGACTCGCTGGAATACAGAGCGCTGGAACTGAAGCTCCTCTACTCAGGAACATGAAGACGGAATGGAACAGGACTCGATGATGTCAGATAAAGAGTTCGAGGGCGATGTCACCGTGTCGACAGGAGAACTCGGAGTCTCTCAATGTACTTTTAAGTGTTTCATAACTCGGACGACAAAGTGATTCTGCAGAAAAAGTCTGAATCAGATCAAAGAGTTGAAGCTTCCAGCATCAACAAACTCCCTCATTTCCATAAGAGAGTGGGTCAGTCGCAGGGATCGGGTGTGATCGTCTTCCACTTCCTGTTTACAGATGACTTCACAACATGTTTCAGGGACAGATGGTGCTGCTTCAGCTTGTTTGTTTTTGGCAACAGTTGATGCGTTAAAGGGATTTGACGTGATACACTGTTTAATAATGAATATTATTGTACGGAAACGTGACAAAGTCTTTGACCTCATTATTCACTCTTTGAATCCTGTGTGGTGCTGCTCGTTCTGAAGACGATGACTCCGATTCAGTGTTCATCAGTAGTAGTAGTTTGTTTGTGGTTGTGTGGTCATTTCAAATGTCTTTCGTGCACATCAGGATCTTTCCTCTGTAATGATGCGTTCTTTAATGTTAAGATAAAGGAACTGCTTTTCCTCAAATTGTCTCAAATTGAAAATGCCACTCACAAAATTGGGAGAGAGAGGGAGGAAATGCTGCTCATTTGCAAAGTAGACATTGTGAGGAAGTTTGAACCTTGACACACGATTGTTCTCATCCTGAAATATCCAGTAATATTTCCTTTTCATCGCCCATTGAAGGTGCAGTGTGTCAGATGTGGTGACCTCTAGAGGTGAGGTTACATGTTGTATCACCAGTTCACCCTCACCCCTCTGAACATGAGGAGAACCTGTGCTCCACTTCAGTTATTAAAACTCAAAAGATGTTTAGTACGTCCACTCTTACTACTGTAAAAACATGGCCGCCGCCGTAGAGAGGAGCCACTCCATGTAAATACATGTTTATGGGCTGAGTTAAGGATCATGGAAAAAAATAAAACATTTAAGTGACCACAAATTCATGGAAATGTCTGGATGTAATCGTTTTACAGTATTTTTGACGAAAATCACCAAAATCGTACTCACTGCACCTTTAAATCTTTCCAGCATCTTCTCCGCTGTAACGGTGTGATGGTCATCCTTTCAGCTCCAGGAGCAGAGACATGGAGCTGAGGCTCCAGTCAGCTGCTGACCACCAGGTGTCAGGGTTCTGATTTGAGAGAATGGTGTTTGGGAACATTCTGGTTTGCTGAGACGTTTGTGACCGTCCATCATTCATGGGATTATTTACAGTGTGTCCAGAGAGACTGTTCATGTTGATGTCTGATCTCTTTGTTTTCGTCCCCTTTGGGTTCAGAGCAGTAATGGGGGACGATTACAGCTGAGCGTTGTCCTTATCAGTCTTTCCATCGGACAGACAGACAGACAGACAGACAGACAGACAGACAGACAGTCAGACAGACAGACAGACAGACAGACAGACAGACAGACAGGAAGGGAGGCCATTGTTCTGCAGAGTTTCCAGGCATTTCCTCAGAGTGCAGCTAAACTGCTCTACAGGAACTGATCCCAGCTTTTCTTTGTTTTCATCGTTTCATATAAAACTCTTTGTTTCTTTGTTGTAACAAACAATGCAGAAGTTTAGTCTTTTCACCATTTCACTCATTGAAAGCAGAGTCTGTGTTGACTTTGATGTCAGATAGCGAGTGGATCTTACGTGAATGAATGACAACAGATGGACATGGGCCAGGGCCGTCAGTGCAAATTTGCAGATGTGCAACCACATGAAAATTGTCTGATAGCGATGTTTGGCCGATGTTTCATTGCATTCCTAATTCTAACCCGAGATGTTTCAGTTCTTCTTCCTGTCGCAGATTAAACAAACAAAATGCTGAGTCATGCATGACGAATAAATCAGCTGTAGATCAAACCTGGATCACCTGTGTAGAAGCAGCCTGGGTCAGAATATAATGACCCGTGAAGGAATGTTGTTGGTTTGACACAGAAGGAGAAGGTTGAGTACAATGATCCAGAGTTTGAGGAAGAGGTCTATTCACCATGACAAGAAAAGCTACGTGGAATCAACACCATTAGATATGAGGCTGTTGAATATCTGTTAGTGATTAGCATCTTAATTCTAAACCATTGTGTCAGTCCCCCTCGAGAAAGCATGACTGTGCACTCACTGAAATATTGTTGTGTGTGTGTGTGTGTGTGTGTGTGTGTGTGTGTGTGTCGGGATAGAAAAGAGGGGCTCTGGATGAATGGAGCTCAGATGGAAGAAGAACTCATTTAGCAGAGTCCATGAATGTGTCTCTTTGATGTTAGTTGTTATTGTGTTGATGCCTCTCACTCTCACTCTCACTCTCACTCTCACTCTGCTGCAGAGAATTTAATGAGGCTCCTCATGTTGTTGTATCTGAGTGTCTGTGTCTCTTTGTATCTGTTACTGTGTTCATGCTGCTGCTCACACACATTTCGTCTGTCAATCAATCAATCAATCAATCAGATTTGAGAAATGTTAAATGAAGGACAGTTTACAGCACAGTGCTCAGCTCACCCACAGACACTTGTACATGTAAACAATGTGCTTTGGTTCTTGATTCACATAATCTCCTTAATCACCAACAAACTCCACAGATTACACATGATGAAGATGAGATTAGTGGCCGTGTTTATTGTTGATATTATTTTATTTTTGTTGATCAGTGACAATAAGCTCAACTGTATCACTGCGTGTCAGTCATCAGCGGCCACTATAAACAAACTCACCCTCGTCAGGTCGACATCAAACGTGTCATTTACAGCTCGTACTGGTAGACTGCACATGGATCACGTACCCGTGTGCGAGACGTGTCATGTTAGATGAGATATGCTTTAGGTAAACAGCAACTGCAGCCCGTTGAATGGTGAATAAGATTCAGTCGAGTCCGTGTTTTTGTAAATCTGACCCACACCTCAGTGTTTTCACTGTGACCTCACGCTGGCAGTCTGAATCATATGAACGTGTGACTGTACATGGAGCTTGTTGCACTTACCTCTTCTTTACCTGCTGTAAACACTTACTGTAACATCTAGTTTTGTTACAGGTGTTGGGAGCAACTTTTTCCTGTATTTTTACTCAAATACGGGATTGTTTTATTTTCTAACATTATTTTTTTTAAAATAAATTTTCATATTGAAAGAAAACAATCTAAAGATGAAGTGAGTGTTGAAGAATGTGCATAAAGACTAAATGATGGCAACACACAGAGACAGATTATAATTCTTAATATTAATTCCCAACACATTTCAGATCTTCTGCTCATTTGATTGCTTTATTGCCTTTTAAAATAGACCTGTTTCATCCTATGTTGGACCTTCTCTCATGGCTCATGTGCTTTGACTGGCTTCATGTTCTTTACCTGATCATCCTCCTTCATCCCCCAGTTTGCCCTGACCTCTGAAGAACAGTCATTGAGAACGTGATGGAATATTGGTCCAACAGAAAGTCACTGAGAAGAACAAGTGTCCACATCCTCTTCATCCTGACCTGATCATGACCTCAGCTCTGTGGACTCTGTTTGTCCACACTGGATCCTCATCACTTCTTTAGAAATACAAAGCACTTTATGAAACGCTGACAGGAGAAAAAACACCACACTGGGTTATCAAGTTCACATGGGAACAAATGACCAAAGTCAGACGGCCAAAATCTGTTCTTCTAACACACTGTTTTTCTATGATTAGTCTTTTTGAGCCTGTATCAATAATATGAAGTGTCTTTATCAAGTTACAGTGTTAGTGGCTCTTCAGAGCACTGATGAACATCTTTCATCAGTTTGATCACTCACAGGTTGTAATGGGCTCTGATCTGATCTGCAGTGATGGAATGAACTCTTTGACTGATCACACACTTTACAGATTGCTCCGCCCCCTCCGGTCCATTTACACTTATCATGTCAGGTCATGTATGTTTCACCATTCAGATCAAAATCAGTGCCTTTCTTCATTTGAGTCATGTATGACACTATCACACAAGTTATCACTGCCAAATCAAATCAAATTTGATTTATACAGCCCGCATTTACAAATCCTAGTTAGTCTCATAGGGCTTCAGGTGTTAACATCCTCTGTCCTAAGACCTAAGTGTTTTTATGGGTTCAATGAAGGAGGGTTTGTGGCAGAGATGAGGAATTGAGGACAGATTGATGAGAGAAGGGATGACATCACCAGAGTCATGTAATGTTGGACTTGACACTCGTTGCTGCAAGTCAGACTGGTTAGTCTGACATCACTGACATCACATCACAACCTTTTTACCTTAAAGGTTCCTTTAACCTTTGAACACCTGATTGCCACCTTTCATTACTGTATGACGAGCAGGATTAAAGTAATGAAAGTTGGAGACACACGTGTGTGTGTGTGTGTGTGTGTGTGTGTGTGTGTGTGTCTCATAATGAAACATGTGATGGCACGGAGGTAAACAAACAACACAGGTGATTTCAGCCAGACTCAATAATGCAGCACTTGAGCTTGTGACTATAACAGTAATGACTTAACTTCTTGTGATAGATGGGGAATAGAAAGTCCAGTTGAAGGTGATGTGGGCAGTGGGTCCACGGGGGCCACCGGAGAATGGGCAGGGCAGTGGCAAGATGGAGTGTAACCACAGGTGGTCTGTAATTCTGCACCGTAATTGCCTGGAAAAGTGTATTATGGGTCCTCGGACCACTCATCCACTCCGTAGGGGTGGAGGAGAAAAAAGGATGAGTGATGTGAAGAATAGGATGGATAACACGACGTCCCGCCGCGAGACAATTCTGTCAGACACTTACAACACGTCCAGGGACTGTTGTTATCGTGTGGATTCAAAGAAGTCCTTTCTGTGGAGGCCATTAAGACAGACTAATGAAAATGATGGCTGCAAATGGAGACATAATCTCCACTTCTATTGGAGATGGATTGTGTTTTAAAGACACTTTGCTCTCTTTGAATGAGCTGGATGTTGTGGTGTCAGTCTGTAGTTTACAGACCTGGAGACGGTGTCGGGGTTCAGCTGCAGGAGCTCAGCACTGAATGTTCAGGTTTTTGTTGATGTCATGTAACGGTGCCATGTTTATTCTGAAGGTGAAGTCACTGATTTATATGATTGATATGTACAGGGGACAGAGACCATTAGCTTTCTTTACATCTTGACAGAAGCATCATCTCTTCTCTTTCTTAATGGAGTCAGCATGACTTTATGATGAACGAGGATCTGTTGCATTTCTTCTGTTGGTTGGTAGAAAGGATTTTGTTTCTGTTGTTTGACCCATGACGAGATCAGACTAAAAGATATCACATCAGGACTAAATGGTTAGGGTTAGGCTTCGGTTAGGTTGAAGTGTGATACTAGGTGTCAGACATCTTGTTTTTGGAGTTGATGATTTACAGAAATGAAATGAAGGATGGGATCTTCTCTCTTCAGACACCATGGCCAATCCTTCTCCAGCAAAGAGCATGGGGGACCCCGGGATCACCCCTCTGTCTCCATCTCACACACAGGTAAACACACACACACACACACACATCAGGTATCAGGAATCCTGCCTGTCTTGGAGGCTGAACAACATTATATAATAGTGTAAGAATAAAGCCCAATTATAAAGATAGGATATAAAGATGAGTTTTTTCAATGCGGTCTGTTATGCGTAAGTGATATACCTCTAATACAGCAGAAGTCATTATTTTTCTTCCACTCCACTAAGAGTAATGAGAGGTTCACAGCATGAGGTCAGTTTAACCCTAACCCTAACCCTAACCCTTACAGTAATCCAGAATCTACAGAATGACCATTGAGTCCTCTGCTATTGTTACTTGAAGAATTCAGAACCTGGTGTTTGATCCAGACGCACTCAGGATAATAGATTAGGCTTATTTTTTGTTGAAGTGCTCATCTAACATGTATTATCACTCATTTGTTACAAGTTTTATTTGTGTACATTCGCAACATTTGAATTGAGTGACATCACTTCCTGTTCAGCTCAGAGAGACATGTCAAACAGAATTGAGTTTGGTAGTGATGATTGATTCTTCATTCTTCTCTCAGGCGGTCACTTGTTTTTGTGTTTAATCCTGCACATGCTTGTTTTAGTTCTCGAGGCCTCTTGGTGTCTTCGGGTCACACGGGTACAGCTTCTTTGTTTGTTGTTAACTCCCTTTTTGCACCTTTGTATCCAGACCAAGAAAAGTGATGGTTGGTAAACATTTTCACAGACAAAGTGATGGTAATGTACAGTTCAAGATAGTGTGTGTAGTGTGTGTGTTACCCTGTTGTCCTGTGTGTCCTCCTCAGCAGGACTCAGAGGAGGTGGAGTCTCAGCAGACCTTTGTGGTGGTTGTTGCCATCGACTTTGGAACCACGTCCAGTGGTTACGCTTACGCCTTCAGCAAGGAGCCGGAGTGTATTCACACCATGAGGTAGGTTTATGGTTACGCTGCTCTGCTCGTCATTCTGCCACATGCCTCTCTTGTGTCAAAGTCAAAAAATCTAAGATGCCTTTTTGATATTTACAAAAAATACCAACAATTAGAAAATACGTGTTGTTGGAACTCTTTTGTTTTAAACTCATGATGCAGTTAGATACATACAATTAGACATATATACATTTTCAGATGAATATATGCTATTATGGCCTACGTGATGATGTAATATGCATTATTAAATTGCATGTGGGGTCTACATAATGGTCCCAACAAACATGTTTGGGGTGATTTGGATCACGATTATATTTACAAATGGTAGAAGTTTGTGTTTATGCTGAAAGAGAGTTTGCTGACTCGGTAATCCTCTTCAAAGTATTAACCTTCCATCATTGTTCCTAATTTCTCAGTCAGTCATTTTAGGACATTGAGATTATTTCTGCCTGTAGAGCAGATTTACATTCAAACATGGATTAATACCTAAAAACTGAAGTCTCTTAAGAGAGGAGTAAGTCCAACCCGTTCCACAAATCGAGGTCGCTTCAACTCAGTCTGTTGCTATGGTGACAAACTCTGTGAACAGAACCTGGTTGGGAGCAGGTCACCATCACCATCATCTTCATCCTGGCAGATCCTGGTCTGCACATGTGAAGATGTGAAGGATGACTTTATGAGTCAATGATGAGGGAGAGACAGACAGAGACACACCCTTTTATGTTCTATGACGTCATCCAGCCTCTCACTTTACACCGGACTGTCCGACCCGTGCAGACTTGGTTTGAGTAAAGATCAGAAAAGGATTTAGTGACTGAAATATATTCCAAACCCAGTCCTTTGTTATTATTATATACAACCTCTCATCAAGACTCCGCCCTCTGACAGTACACACACCAGGGGTTCAATAACATGACCTTCAATCTGTTTACTGTCATGTCAGTGATAGATGTGTATATGACGATTATCTCATGTCAGAAACAGTAAACTATATAATGACTCACTCTCTTCTAACAGACGAGAGCAAAGTATTATACATTTATAGAATATGATAAAAGTGTGAAACACTGAACTTGGGATCTTCAGAAAAACCCAAAAGGTAGATGATGTGACACAGTCTACACCCTTCAATCAGACATCACTACATTTCTGTATTGTGTTACCACAGCAACACGATGCATGGTTCCCTTCATAACTTAACATGTGGTGTTATTCCTGAAGGACCCCCAGCTCTGCCCTCATTTTGTAGATGGACCTCACACAGAATGGCAGCCTCAGGTATCACGTTCACTTTGGTACAGCGAAGTGATTGTTCAGTAAAAACACAGCACACCATAAATACACTATATGACCCTGACTCATGTAGGCGGAGCTCAGAGGCATCGTGGTGATCGCAGCTTCAAAGAGCTGTGCTGGGTTTGAGCCTGAACTGACCTCGGCCCTATGAATGGGTCTTATGGGGGCGTGGCCTCAGGAGTTCTTGGTTCGTTTACTCTAACCGTTAGAACAGACTGCAGACTTTATTTCAATGCAGCGAGATTAGCAGTGAATTTACTCGTCTCTTACAGGGAACTCTTGACCAGTTTCATTGGGTTGGGGTCATTTCTGCTGCATCATTAAAGTCCACACGACTCTGCAGACTGAAACTCACTCATCTTTCCTCACAGCAAGAGACACGGAGCAGGAGCCTGAACCACACACACACACACACACACACACACACACACACACACTGTCACAGTGGAACTCTTTCATTATTCATGTTGGTTCATGCCTGAGTGAGATGGAATGAGACGGACAGTTCAGGGTGATGTGAGGTCTTCAGTCTTCACTCAGTCTCGTCCAGTCTAACAAGCTCAGCCTGGCTCATTTTTGGTCTGATTCTCATTGTAACATCATACAGAATCTACTGTACATACTGTACATAAGTTGGACATAGAACATGGAAAAAAACAGTTTGTGAACAGATGTTCCAATAGAAGAAGCAGTTTATTTAAGACTTAGTTAATAGTTGAAATCTCCAGGTTCTAATATCAGAAGGACGTATCAAATAAACATATTAGTGTTATAATATAATATATACAGTATATAATATATATAATAATGTAGTGGTGAATTTAAATGTCTTCCTGTATCAGCCATTTGCTTGTCACACCTGAATCTCATACCCTCCCAATGAGATGTAAAATCCTGCGTGACAATAGTCCAAAGTGTAAAAACACCACCCTACAGGAAACGCGCCTGCTCCTGCAGCAGACGGAAAGGTGCCAAAGGACAAAAAGCCTTTGTTGGATCCCTGAGGGGTGGTCCTCTGAGGGGTGGTCCTCTGAGGGGTGGTCCTCTGAGGGGTGGTCCTCAGGGATAAATGTCCAGGTCTCCCTCCGCTCAGGGTCTTTCTGCACTGGAACCGTTCGGGTGCTGACTGACCTTTTCTTTGCAAAGAAAATCAAACCTTGTCGGCCGACAGAAGTCTATTTCATTCTTCACCAGCATGTAAAGGAGCAAAACTTCCACAACACACACCAGCTGCTCCAACACATCCCATAATATATTTCTCCCGAGGAGCCTATGAGAGGCTAAAATTAGCTGCCCTCCATCTGTCCAAATATACTGAGGGAACATCATTAACCTTGAAGCTGCTTCAGGTTCCATTTCTTACATCCATCATCTCTGGAGCTCGTAAGACGTGCAGTTATTTACTATAATCATTATTGAATTGTTATTTAAAATGTATTGACATTCCCACCTGTCTGTGTCAGATCAAAACTAAAACTCCTCTTCCTCCACATGTGTCGATGATTGACGGCTTCCTTCTTGGCCTGTGCTTCCTAAAGGGGTCCACAGTGTGATCTGGATTCTGGACTGAGTTCTAGTGATCGCTGTGACTGACTTTGACCAAAGGGTTTTTATGATGAGGAGCTGAGCAGACTCACTGTCATCTATAGCTTAGGATCACTGGGGGGGGGGGGGCAGGATGTGGGACAAGGATGGACAATAAAGATGACAGCAGGGGTGGTTTGTTGTTGAGGTGGAAATTGTTAGAAAAGTGACAAAGAACATCTTTCTCTTCAAATTTGTACTTGACTAAATGAAAATGTATTTATAATCTTTGATGAAACAATTTACACATGATCATAATGAGGTTGAATGTGACAATAAATATTTAAATGTACTTTATTTGATGACAGTTAATCACTGATGACATGAAGATGCTGTTCCATAACAACTGAATCATCCTCCTACTGTCCATACTCCTGGTCTGAAGGAACCTTTCTTAATCTGGACCTCTTTAAATGTTACCTGATTGTTTTGGAGGCGTTGGGAAGGTGGAGACCCCGGAGTGTCCAATCAGAAGACTCCCACCACCATCCTGCTGACTCCAGACAGGAAGTTCCACAGTTTCGGATACGCAGCTCGAGACTTTTACCATGACCTGGACCCCAGCGAGTCCAAACACTGGCTCTACCTGGAGAAGTTCAAGATGAAGCTCCACACCACAGCTGTAAGGACACACACACACACGTCTGTCTGAAATATTTCAGAACTTTGCTGACTTATAATTGTCTGCTGTAGTTGAGACTCAGGTTTCTTTATATCCCATAATTCACTGATCTGAAAAATGTTGTTACCATCAACATTATACAGTGTTTTATGAGACTGATGACACCAGGATGAGATCACCATGCTGTTTGCTGCTACTGCTGCTCTTTCACTCTAACGGACTCTGATCTACCTCACTGGAGTCAAGTTACAGTCGCACTTACAGAAGATTTTGAATAAAGATTCAACAGGTCTGGTGATCATTTATCACCATGACATGAATACATGAGTTAATGTTGTGTGAGACAAAAGTATCCGCCCCATAATTCTGCTGCTTCCTTTACAAGTCAGACGTGTGTGTGGAACAGAATGAAGCTCTGCTCACACTGATGCCATGTCTAACTTCTCTCAAACAATATCTATAACTACGACTATAACAACTTCACAATGTTAGAGCTCTCATGCAATTTGTTTTAGAACTGTATGGCACTTAAGCTCATTAATGTACAAGACAACATTGACCTGGAGTGTATTTTGGATGGATTTGTGATTGATCATCCAGTCGACTTCCAATGGTGTTCACATGTAAGTGCACGTCACAGCGACATGGATCAGAAGAGCTGGCACTTGTTTCTGGTAGACGGTGGCTGGACTCCGCTGACTGTCTGATTTTTCAAATCAAGTAGAAACAAGGACAAAGTTAAGAATTATGATTATAATATCTGCTTCCGAGCTGCTTCAGAGCTATTTGTTAAATAGATATAATGTATGAATAGAAAAGCTCCTGAAAGTCAAACCCTGTTTCTTCAATTGTTTCACCTGCACTACTTAAAATGTTCCTATTTAAAATGTAATTCCTAACTTGACTGTTTTCTCTCTGTGATTAGAATCTGTCCATCAACACTGACCTTCATGCAGCCAATGGGAAGCGAGTTAAAGCTCTGGATATCTTTGCATATGCGTTGGCCTTCTTCAAGGAACAAGCTCTGAAGGTAAACACACCTTTGTCTGCTCTACATTTCCACACATGTGAGCTGCTGTTCATTTGATTTACACTGTATTCTATATAACTGTAAAGACCTCGGCCCCTTTGCTTTGACCTAATGACACAATCACTTTTATAACAGGCATCTGAGAGTAGAGCAGGTTGTGTGGTGGGTCATGAAGAGCACGGATCGGTCTGTCAGGGAAACCTTGTATTTACAAGTTCTAACTAAAACTACTCAACTCTGTGACCTCAGGTGTGACTGTGAGCACCATGTTGGTGAGTGTGTGAATGTTGATCTGTATGAACTCAGTGATCAATGAGTGAATATTAATCAGTATGAACTTAGTGATCAATGAGTGTGTAAATGTTGATCTGTATGAACTCAGTGATCAATGAGTGTGAATGTTGATCTGTATGAACTCAGTGATCAATGAGTGTGTGTGTTGATCTGCAGGAACTCAGTGATCAATGAGTGTGTGTGTTGATCTGCAGGAACTCAGTGATCAGACTGGAGGTGAATTCAACAACAACGATGTGAGATGGGTCATCACTGTTCCTGCCATCTGGAAAATGCCTGCAAAACAGTTCATGAGGGAAGCTGCATATAAGGTAGGATCAGCAGATTCAGCTCACGACACACACACACACACACACACACACACACACACACACACACACACACACACACACACACACACACACACACACAGGAAGTGGAAGATACATTATCATAAACTGTGTGTTACACTCAACCAGCTTTTTTCATTTCATTTAGAATAGTCATCTATCACATTTTTGATTTCATTAAAATAATTATTTCCTTTAGTACATGGTGAGACCATGAGTCTCCTCACCAAATCAATATGAGCATGAGGTTCCTGTGTGTCTGTCTCACTGGCTCTACATGAGTGTGTGTGTCCAGCTGTGTGTGTGTGCTGCTGAGGAGAGAGAGAGAAAGGGGGAGGGTTGTCATCAGTGTTTGGCTAATATTTACGAATAGCAGACACCACAACAGACAACGAGCATCTTATTCAGACGGTCAGTCAAAAAACAGAGTGGTTTCATAGTTTCCCACCTTGCCCACCTCTACACATACACACACACACACAGCTTCACTGTGTACTCTCACTGTGTAACATGGCTTCTTGTGTGTGTGTGTGTGTGTGTGTGTCTCTCCTGAGTGTCTCCTCCCCTGATGTTGTAAGGGTGAGTCTCTGAGGAGCATCAGTGTGTGTGAGCTCACAGGGTGTGTCTGTCTGTGTGCAGTGGAGGAGGAGAGACAGAGCACAGCTGTGTGTGTGTGTGTGTGTGTGTGTGTGTGATGAATTGTATTGGAGGGGTGTGAATAGTGGTAGAGTGTGATGACGTACAGCTGTGAACTCAAACCTCAGTATCTTCCAGCTGCTGACAATCAGTAAACACACCTCCCATGTTTTGCACTGGCCTGTGAGCCTCACCACTCACACTTTGATCTGAACTCCATGTTTCCTCAGACTGCTTCTTTAGTAGGGTTATCCGTCCTCCAGGAGAACACATGCCACAGTCATGTATGTTTTGTCTATGAAGATGGTTGCATTGGCATCATGGTTCCCTCACTGGAAGGGGGGCTGAAAACACTGTAAAACACTTTGAGTCGTCATCAACACTAGGATGTTCCATATATTACATACATTCCATAAATGACATACATTTACCATTCATCTAATCCATGATTCTCATCACTGGATCACGCAACACTTAGAGGTCAGAGCTGGAAAATGTCATGTGACCATGACTGTGTTTCTTTGTTTCACACTAAAGACAAAGAGCAGGTCTGAACTTCTTGACCCACGTCTGGTTCTTATTTAACGTCACTGTCTGCATGTGAGCCTTTTGTTTTTTCCCTGATGGTTGAAATCTTGTGTATTGGCTCAAACTTTGACTCCACCTTCCTCACCATTCTACCATGTGTTGTTGTGTTATTGGATGTTTTGCAAAGGTGTCAGAAGTTAAACTGTTTCCTGCTCTTCTGCAGTCTGGTCTGGTCTCCCGTGAAAACCCAGAGCAGCTGATCATCGCCCTCGAACCTGAGGCAGCATCCATCTACTGCCGCAAGCTCCGCCTCCACCAGATGGTGGACTTGGCCTGCCACACCACCCAGAACGGCTTCAGCCCCACTGACAATGTGGGGAGTGCAGTGACCCAAGGTCAGTCCCATCAACACTGTGATGATGCTTGAACATAAACCTCCATCATTCATCACATTCTAATCCTGCATGTCACCGAGACTAACTCTATTAATGTGTGTGTGTTCATCCCCTCTGATTCATGATGTCATTCCTTCCATAGTTCCTTCAGATCATGGTAAACATGTTCTATCTTTACATTCAACACAAACGGCTGCTGCTGCATGAAGGTTTCCTTTTTGATTATAGTTTTCATCCATCACCTTTTATCTTTTCTGACATTCACTCCTTTTAAACAGAATTCTGAATGAATGATTCACCTCTGTACTTTGACCAGTTTACAGCTCATATCTCCTCAGTGCTCTTCTCCTGTTGTATAACAGCATG
>JAFBJT010042157.1:11453-32636 GCA_016785325.1 Chascanopsetta lugubris | reverse complement strand
GTGTGTGTGTGTGTGTGTGTGTGTGTGTGTGTGTGTGTGTGTGTGTGTGTGTGTGTGTAAGAGTCCCATGTACATCAGTGGATATACGATAAAGTGTATATGTGTGTCAGCCCGGTGGACATGTGTCCAATAGTATCTCTAACTAAACCACCCAGATCTGGTAATCTCTAAATGTTGGTTGCCCGGCAACCAACCTCAAATAATCTGGTTTTACCACTGGTGTTTCGCTCGACAATAAATTCCACATACATCGTATTGTGGTCCACAATCTAATCCCTGTAGATTTAGATTAGGACAGTTTTTCATTTGCGTGGTTTGTGGAATGCAGCTTAGCGGACACCTTTAACATCACACTGCCTCACCGTCACCTCATCACCTCACATCACAGTGACGTGCACCACCTCGACTGTAGGATCAGTCAACCTCATACAGTCTCATACAATCTCACACAATCTCACACAATCTCATACAATCCCATACAACCTCATACCGTCACAACTCATCTCAATCTAATAATCTGCCTCAGTCATTATGCACATTGCTCCTTACTGTCTTGTAACTTTACTCCTGTATGTTTGTGTTAATCCAACTCCTTGTGTCCTTGTGTTTAGATGTGTGTGCGATTCTTTCTGTTAAAGGTGCAGTGTGTGATGTGTTGGTCATAAAAATATCACAAAACAATGACATACTGACACTTTCGTGAATGTATACGCATGTTACCCTTAAACGAGACAACTGAAGTCGACCACAGGTTCCCCTGCATGTTCAGAAGGTCGAGGGTGAGGTGATGGACGCGACATGCAACTTCTCCTCCAGGGGTCACCAAATCGTACACACTGCACCTTTAACAATGATTTTTAATTGAACTGTGTTTGTTTCTCGGTGTGGTGCCAAACCAGGTCACAGTCGTTGTTTTGAGCACTGAAAGCCCCGTGTGTCCTCTCTCCCTCTGACAGGACCGAGAGCTGAGACCAGAGGAGATCGATGGTGAGATCACTTGGTGCTGACTCAGCGACACGGCGAGTGAACACCCGTCCGCGTGCTGACGTGTGCTGTGTGTTTCAGAGCTACGAGAGGCGTTTGTGGAGTTCGATAAGAACAAAAAGGGCTACATCAGTCACAAGGACCTGGGCGAGTGCATGAGGACCATGGGATACATGCCCACAGAGATGGAGCTCATCGAGCTGAGTCAGCAGATCTGTGAGTCCAAGAGTTGTCATTGATGCACTCACCTGGAGTTGGCAAACTATGTAGCAAGGACTGATAACTGTGTGTGTGTGTGTGTGTGTGTGTGTGTGTGCGTGTGTCCTGTAGGTGGCGGCAAAGTGGACTTTGAGGACTTTGTGGAGTTGATGGGACCAAAGATGTTGGCGGAAACAGCCGATATGATCGGAGTCAAAGAGCTGAGAGATGCGTTCAAAGAGGTCAGACATACATGTGTAAATATACCTGTCGTACACGATTTGTGTATCAATGTGATTGTAGATTGTAGAGAGGACCTCATACATGAAAGGTGCTCATTTAAGAGTAATGGAAACAAATAAAACATTTAGACATTTATTTATAGTCAGCATTTTATTGTTTTGGAATGTTTTTAGAGGTGACTAAAATGACTCACGCACTGCACCTTTAAAGGTGGAAAAACTCGATTAAACTGAAAAGGCCTGGATGACAAGGAAACACGAGAAAAATCCAACAAAAGGTCATGTGAGCAGGACACAGGGAAAGAGACGACAAGTAACAAAACAGGAAAAAACATGGAGACTCTGGTAAGAGGCATGGAGACGTGACAAAACCGAGAGGCGACAGCACAGAACACAGACTATGAACACACACGGGGTGAGGGGGCGCAGGTGGAGCACATTAGGGCGGAGCCTACAATCACACACTCGAGAGGCAGGAAAGGGGCACGTGACCTGAAAGCAGAGGAGAGTCACGGCTTCAAAATAAAAGGCAGGAAGTGGCGGAGGTGACGTCAGCTCTGTGTGTGTGTGTGTGTGTGTGTGTGTGTGTGTGTGTGCCTCAGTTCGACTCCAACGGAGACGGTCAGATCAGTCTGGTGGAGCTGCGCGAGGCCATGAAGAAGCTGATGGGAGAGCAAGTGACCAACAGGGAGATCAACGAGATCCTGCAGGACGTCGACCTCAACGGAGACGGTCTGGTCGACTTCGAGGGTGAGAGGAGACTCTTCGCTGCCTCCGTGGCACCTCCAGAATAAAAGCCCTCCTCCTCCTCTTCCTCTGAACCCGTCTCCCTTGTCCTTTCAGAGTTTGTGCGGATGATGTCCCGCTGACCCGCTCCGAGAGTAGGGGACGGACCTTGTGCAAACTGGAGGCGAGAGAGCGCGCACGGCGTGAGCACGCGCTCGTGAGGAGCTTGTATCGAAAATTATATTTTTGTATTAAATAGAGAGAGGAACAAATCATACTTGACTGTCCACATCTGAGGTGCAACACGTTTAGAACATGAAGTATTGTAGCGGCTGTGACACATATCAGGGCGTCGTTCTAGACGACGTCCACTACTCTGTGGTTTCCACCTGTCTTTTTTACACTCTGTGTCTGTTTACGTCCTGCAAGTGTAAAATCCTGTTTGTAAAAGTGTAAAGATTTTTTTCTAATTAAAGAAACAAACAAGACGACACATTTGCTGCATGTGCCTATTTTTCCAATCATCTCCCCTCATGGATCAATGAGGTAAAGAGCAGGTGAGGTGAGACGCCGACACGACCTCTGATATCAATCAAAGCCTGAGTCGACTCTGTCAGCCAATCAGCACCAGCGATACCAGGAACCAGCACAGGAAGTGATGTAAAGGTCCACGACAGATGCTGGATAAAACAAGGCTGAGAGGCAGCTTGGCTCTGCAAAGGCTCGTGACTCGCTCTAGTGGTAGAAAGTAGTATTACATGGTGATTTTGCATAGGATGTCACAACTTGTTCACTGACATTTTAGCTCATCTCTGAATATTCAAGGTTCAAAAACTACAACATTGTGAATCACACGTGTTATTATTCATATTGCCGTCGCTCTTTTTTGGACTGACATGTTTGAACTCAAGATTTTCCTTTTTATTGAAAACTTGGCCAGGATTCTGTACAGCAGAGAGGGTGGGCAATGCACGAGGGCAAGAAGACGGGGGACAGGGGGGCTCGAGGGCACTCGGTTTCCCATGATGCATTGCAGCCTGAGCCGAGAATCATGTAAGTGTGTAAAACAGCAAGAGGCCTTGTGTTCCCTCTTTGTTGTCTCAGAGGACAGTGGAGGGGAAAAGAATGAGGAATTAAAAAACAAAATCAAATAAAATAAAATAAAAAGGGAGAAAATAATGGGGGGTGGGGGCAGTGGGGTGGGGTGGGGGGATCGGGGGGTGGGGGGGAGAGTTGAGCTCAGCCCACAGGGGAGAAAGAGAAGAGTAGAGACGGAGAGGAACGGAGGACGGTGTGGTGGTGTGTTTTTTTCCGCCCCGGCTGGTGCTTCCTCTGAGGCGTTGCCTCGGATGGGGGGCGGGTCCGGATCCTCGCCCTTCCCCTCGCTGCGTGGAATCGTACCGAGGTTCAGGCCTCAGACGTCTCTCCCCCTCTCCCTCTTCCTCCGCCCCTCTCCCTCACCTCCGCTCTTTCTCTTTCTCTCCTTCCCCGAGCCTCACTTGCTGGCCATGGTGTAGCAGCCCTGTTGGTGCCACTGCATGTCGCGGATGCGCCTCACCGACTGGAACTGGGGGCAGCGGGCGCCGAACTCGTTGAAGTGCCTGTAGTCGCCCTTCTCCAGCAGGTACTGGCTGCCGCGGTACCCGGGGAACTGGTATCCCACGAAGCTGCGGGACACAGAGGGTGAGAGGAGGGGGTGAGGCCCCGTGGCGCCCGGCTGCCTTCGGCCGCCACATCGCACACATCATAAGACACTCACGTTCCGCAGCTGACGATGATGCTGCCCACTCTGTCGGTGAAGCCGTAGGAGAACAGGCTGGGCACGTCGTCGTCCATGATCTCCATCTTGCGGCCCTTGAACTCTCCCACCTCGTACAGGCAGATCTTGTGCTTCTCGGGGTCCTGGAGGGGAGAAGGCCGGGGGTTAAAAGAGGGAGGGAGACGGCGTTTGAAAGAGGAACCGGGGGGGGGGGCGGCGGGTGGGGGGTGGGGCGGGGGCGTACCATTCTGACGGGCCTGAAGGACAGCAGGTAGTCGTTCTTCTGGCAGTTGCTCCAGGAGTCCCAGCGAGGATACTCTCCCTTCTCCAGGATGTACATCTCACCACAGAAGTTCATCTGCTCAAAGCCCACAAAGCTGCAGGTGACACCAGACGTTACGTGACCGCGCACAGCTTCAGGGCCATGAGACATGAGACAACAGGCGCGCGTCTGCGTCGAGGTACTTACGGACCACACTCCACGCGCAGGGAGCGCACGCGGTCCATGCCCAGCTCACACACGTTCATGCACTCGTTGCTGATCTCGATCATGCGGCCCTGGAAGTTCTCCTGGTCGAAGACGTACATCTGCGGGAGACACGCCGGCACATGCAGCCGGTCAGAGCGTGCGCGTGTGTGTGTGTGTGTGTGCGTGTGTGTGTGTGTGCGTGTGTGTCCCCGCCTCTCACCTTGTAGGACATCATCCCCATCTCAGACTTCTTGCTCTGGGCGGCCTTGCCGTCAGTCTGGGAAGACGTCTTGGACTTTTCTCCACTGGACATGATTACTGGACGCACATGGAGAGAAGAGGACGGAAGATCAAACGGATGTGAAAAGGAGATGAAAGCAGAGGAGGACCCGAGGTGGGAGTGGTGTTTGGTATTTCCAGTCTCGCTCTGCTTTGGGTCCCGTGGGCGGACAGTGGGTGTGAATGTGTGCATGAACCTTACCGGTCTGTGTGCGATGTCTACGCCGAGTCACTCAGAGTGTGAGGCTCATCGTGCGCCCCTCCCTTTTATACGCTGGCGCCCACAGGGGAGGGATTACACACAGAGAAACAAACCTGCTGAGGTCAGAGGGGGGAGACAAAAGAAACTGCACATCATCAGAGGACGGGGGGAGTGGGGGGGGGGGGGGGGGGGGGGGGGGGGGGGGGGGGGGGGGGGGGACGTCGGTCCTGTGACTGACACAACTCAGTGTGTCCCAGTGGAACTTTGATCAGTCGACTTTACAGCATGACTGATGGAATGTCATATTCCAGATTGCTTTGGTTTTTTATTTTATTTTTTTAAATCACTGTACCAGTCCTCACATTCCTCATATAATTGATCATCTGATGTACCTGGTGGTAAACATGAGCATGATTGATGGGTACAGCAGCTGCTTGAACGTCCTTTCAGTGTGTTTCCAGAGTTTGACATGTTTCTATAGACTGTTCCACCTCCTCCAAGAGGATTCAGCTCTAATCTGAGACTGTGTGGACGGTTTCAGGTTGACCATAAAACCTGTACAGCCATGCTGAAACTTCACTGCTAAAGATGTGAGGCTGCATTGATGCTCATGTGCTGAAAACCACAGACACTGTTGAGCTGTTAGAGGCTGAATGAATAAAGCTGGTTCGGTTAATGAGCCGTTGACACAATGAATGGTCTTTTATATGTTTTGCAAACAACAGATTAGTGTAACAAAACTAGATTGAACATGATTGTATATAGATGGATGATGAATGGATGGATGATAGATAGATAGATGGATAGATAGATAGATAGATATATAGATAGACAGATAGGTAGGTAGATAGGTAGATAGATAGATGTAATATTATCATCATGTCATTATTATCATCATTTTTGTGATTGTTGTTATTCTTGTTGTTGTTGTGTTCGATACAGTTTATTCGTGCCGTTGACGTAACGGTGACTGTGGGGAAACCCCACTGATGAGTCTGAATCACTGGAAGTGGAGTGCGGGGGTCAAAGGTCAAGTGAAGGCGCAGCCTGACCCTGGCTGCAGACAGGTGCCTGTGCCTCTGCGTGGTGAAGACTCTGACTCTGTGGGACAAGAACAAACTATCTGTGTCCCTGCGACCCACCCATCTATCCACCCGTCTATCCACCACCCACCATCCAGACCCACCCATTCACCGCCCCGTGCGCCCCTGCACTCCGCCGTTAATCCCCCGCATTCTCCACAGCGATCCCGGCCCTTTGTGCGGGGCCGGGCGCTGGACTGCTGACCGGGGTCGGAACATACCGGAGCGCCATTGTCTCTGAACAACCAGCGGCCACTATGGGATCTGCTGAGCTGGTCTGTGCAGCGGGACAACAGCGGCGGCCCGGGCGCAGGCAGACCGCGGCGGGAGCGCGCCCCGGCGCCCATGCCCCGCCCCCTTCTAAATGGACTGAGCGGCGGCGTGAACGCGCGCTCGAGGGCGCGCACCCCAGCCGGTCGATATAAAACTGAAGCGCCAGGTTCTCTCAAAACTCTACGCGAGGCAGGCGGTAGGTGCGTTTCACTCCCAAGCTCTTCCATTAAAGTGCCTATCTAGGTAAGGACACACACGCACACACACACACACACACACACACACACACACACACACACACACACTGAAAACCAGAAGTACTCTGTATAACACTCGCAAAGGGAATTTCATTATTGACAAATCCCACTCCTAAATTCAACTGAATTGTTTTTTCATTCTAAAATTACAACTTCTCGTGACTTGGATCTTTTTGGCCCGTACTATTATTCCTCTCATGACACGGATTTGGCGCCACCGTGTGTAAATCTCATGAATAGCAGCTTAACAAACAGGTTGCTGTGATTTTCCTGCTGTGACTGATGCTCAAAGTGAGTCTCTGCTTCTCTTCACCTCCTCCTCCTCTCTGCTCTCCTGCGCCCCCTTCAGGAGTAAAGATGTACAGAACTACAAGGTCCCCCATGATGCAGCCTCTGGTCAACTCAGGAATGGGCATGGCTCCTTTCTTCAAGGTACACACACGCACACACACACACACACACACGCTTGTACTTGGGATATGGAGGCGTTTAACAATGAAGTTGTGAGTAATGGTCCTTCCTGTCTCTCTCTCTGTCCTCAGGTGACCGTGTTCGAGCAGGAACACTTCCAGGGCAAGTGCCTGGAGTTCACCTCCGAGTGCTGCAACATCCAGGAGTGCGGGCTGGACAATATCCGCTCCATCAGGGTGGAGAGTGGAGCGTAAGTCTCACACACTATACTGTTTGTTTACCTGTGATATATCATCCCAAACACAAACATGAGATAACTGTGCTGGAGGCCTTGATCCAGGTTGTAAATCTCTCTCTCTCTCTCTCTCTCTCTCTCCCCCCCCCCCTCCCCCCCCGTGTCTGTGTAGCTGGGTTGGTTTCGAGCACCATGACTTCCAGGGCCAGCAGTTCATCCTGGAGAGAGGAGAGTACCCCCACTGGGACGCTTACAGCGGCTCCCTCTCCTACCACGTGGAGCGCCTTATGTCTCTGCGCCCCATTTACTGCGCCGTGAGTACAGCAGCCTGAATCCCACCTCATGAAGACCACCTTTCACTGTCTACTAACACTACATCCTGGCCTCTCTCTCTCTCTCTCTCTCTCTCTCTCTCTCACAGTCCCACCAGAGCAGCCGCATGATCATCTTTGAGAAGGAGAACTTCATGGGCCGCAGCGTGGAGATCTGCGACGACTACCCCTCTCTGCAGGGCATGGGCTGGATCATGCCCGAAGTTGGCTCCATGCACGTGCAGTGCGGCGCGTGAGTTAACCTCGAGTTTCTATGAGATGTGAACGAAGCGCGTTTGCACGGGGCAGCGTATCTCAATACTGAGGACTTAGAATCTCCTCAGAGACACTCAGTGAACTCTGTAAACCCTCCCGCCGGTTCACAATCTGTTTATTGGCCTCCGTGCATCATCGGCTCGCCTCGTATGCAGTTGACATACCAGCTCGGATCCCCGGGCGTGAAACAAATCCCCGCTCGATTGTCACGGCGGCTCCCGAAATAGTTCCCCTGCTGACCCTCAGTGCCGGCTCTGTCCCCTCTGCAGCTTCGTGTGCTACCAGTTCCCCGGCTACAGGGGCCAGCAGTACATCATGGAGTGTGAGAGACATAGCGGAGACTACCAGCACTGGAGGAACTGGGGCTCCCACTGTCAGACCCCCCAGATCCAGTCCATCAGGCGCATCCAGCACTGAGAGGAGCAGGCGGAGGACGACAGGCTGAGACACCCCGGGTCACGGACAGCACCCGCCCCGCCCCCCCTCCCCCCCCACCCCACACCTCCTACACCTTCTCTCCCCTCTTACCCATAAACCTCCCCTCTCTTTTCTTTCTGTCTCTCTTCAAACCCCCTTTTCCTTCCTCTTGACTTGAGCGACAGCATCCGCCCCAAACCCAGAGTCAACACCACCACTGATTCACAGCCGCTGCCAGAGTGTGATAAGAGACAATATCGCACTGCTAAAGCACAGGGACACGCAGAACACATACACACACATATGCTGACTTCACTGACACTCAGCCACAGTGTCTTTTTACTTGGTTTTAGACGTCCCTACACACACACGCGCACACGCACACACCTGCGCTGTACTCGCAGCTGAGACAGGCGACCGGTAGTTTCCTCAGCACACTGGAACCAAACAGAGGGGAGGACCGTGACGACAACAACCCCCCTTCCCCTCCCTGCAGCCCCACTCATCGCTCACTGTGGTGCAGCCCAGATGTGTTGTGTTGTTGTGTGTAGGAGGTTGATCCACAGGTTGATGACTAATAAACTCATTTTCACCTCATGTCCTCTTGCGATATCTTTGATTGTATGGAAGTGCGCGGATGTTCAGAGTAGTTTTGAGAAACACAAATACCAAAAATAAAGTGGAGCCTCCACTTTGCGACCTCATTCAGTTTGTTGTTTTCATCTTTACACGTGTTGCAGGAATTCTTCAGAATCACTAAATATACATTTCGAATACACTTTCAGCAGAGGGTTGGTTCGACTTCGACTAAAAATCTTAAATTTAGGTCAAACTTAATATAATTAAACCATAAAAACACAAATTGATTATAATCCTACTTGTATTTGGTGGTGACAGAGTTGACACCACTGAAAACATGAAAAACAAATCTTTATTTTAGAAATCAGAGCAAATGAGGAAACGCTCCAACATGAATGAACAGTAAAACAAGGAGGACGAGAGTTTTCCTGAAACATTTACAAACTGTGGCCGAACAGAGGCAAACATTATTCATCCTATTTACAAATAACACAGTCGTATTTACAACTAATAAAACTCTTGAATACATCGACCTCTGAATGTAAAACTTATCCAATTTTAAAAGTAATTTTTTCTGGACACATTTGTTTAACAGCAACAAATGACCCAACCTTAAACATCAAGATAGAAACTTATTTTCTAAAACCGTCAGTTAAAGAACAAAAGAAAAGAAGAACCCTGAACACGTACATTCCACATTTTGATGCATAATGATGCAAATTTGTCCGCTCACATTTTCACCACTGTTATTGAATTGAACCATGAACGAGCTGTTTTCTGGTTTCCTTATGAAAACAAAATCCAACAGAAGGCTCTTAGGACATAAACATCAATGATGAAAGCGTGTGTCGTCATCTGTCGCTGTTCATTTCTTTACCCGTCCCTACAACTCACAATTGTGCTAAAACAAATTCAGGACTATTTCCTGGTAGATGTAAAAAAAACAATAACAAGCCCAAGTGGACGAGAAGAAAAGAAAATCAACCTCAGCCTGTTTTCTAACTGAACAGCTTACTTGTCATCTTGAGAAGGAGAAGTTCATGGGCGGCAGTTTGGAGATCTGCGACGCCTACCCCTCTCTGCGGGGCATGGGCCGGGTCCTGCCCCAAGTTGGCTCCATGCGCGGTGAAGATGGCCGACGGAGCGCAGCCTCCAACAACATCAATCACCTCCTGCTCTTCGTCTCCTGAAGACTCCGTCCAGCTGATGATCACCGGCTCAGGCGAAGGGCCGGCACATCCGATCACATCGATGTCGTCTTCGTCGCTGCTTCTCGTTGACCCCTCCCCGTCCTTCTCGCCCGACTGGGACTCAGATGGTTCCGATCCGCCTCTTTCTTCCAGTCCTCCGCAGTCGTCTGAATCTTTCTCCGGGTCATGCCTTGTGTCGCCGTCCATGATCTCGTCCCTGCTGCTTTTCACCTCCTCCTCCTCCCCCGTCAACCTCTCCTCCGCTTTGCTGACATTGATTTCCTCTCTTTCTAAATGGGCTCCTCCCTCGTTCAGCGAGAGCGTCTCTACAATGATCACCTCCTCCGTCTGTGTGTTTGCTGGTTCAGAGACGAGCTCGACGCATTCGGAGGCGCGTGCATATGATTCTGAGACCTGCCGAGTCTGTTGGTCAATGTAAACCCTTTTGGCTGCGGTGGCGTCATCTCTCCTCTCGACTTCTGACTCCGCTCTCCTCTTCCTTGTCCTCGTAGTGGATTCCACTTCCTGGGAGTCTTGCTTGTATGTTTCTTGTTTCTCTGGTTCTCGACATATGGTGCAGAAATTCGAGGGAGGTGGACTAAAATTCTGCCCATTCCTCCTGGGCCTGAGTTCTCTGGAAGTTGCCGCATTCGGCTGATAGAAGAAAGAAAGACTATCCTGTGACACACGTCAACTATCAGAGACTGTCACAGCTGGATTTTAGTCGGGCTGGTGGAGCAGGTTGTCTCATTGTTCTCAGGATAAGCCAAGATCTCTCAGAATGGATGTTAATAACAAATGTGCACACAGGTGGCTGTGAGTGTTCTATGCAAAATAATCCACAAAAAATAAAAAATTTAAAAGAGCATTGTCCAAAAATACATTTTGTTTTTTAGTAAACTGCTTGAAATCATCATAAAATGTAAAATTTTTGTTTTTATGTGACGGAAAAATAATCTACAAATTAACCGATTATGGATTAAAGTTGCATCCCTTTTTTGCACACGTGCGATATAATTGAAGAGAGTTTGTGGTGATCAGAACCAACGCTGGTGCAAAGGAATCTCAGCAGAACAGCCAACACTCACCTTGTTTGGTTTTCTTAACCTGCTCCTGATTGGATCTCTGCTGCTCGGTAACTGTGGACCAATCCTCTTAGACGAGTCACAGCAGTGATGCTCTGATGATGACCTGCACTTTCCTTGGGCCGAACCCTGAAGAAATCAAACAAACAGAACAGAAGTTTCACCATCATGTTTGAATCAGTGATCAGACTGTGATGTGACCACAGACACGTGGGGCCGTCACCTCCACTCTACCGCAGAGTTCCTGCAGCATCAGGCTTCTTCGCTCCAACATCACCACGGGAATCCGCAGGAGCTGTTTGTCTCTGAGGTCGGGAGGAGTTGCAGCCCTTGATTCACTTACTGGCTCTTTCTCCACCGACTGATGCTGTTGACTTGTTCCTCTCTTGCATACTTTTCTCCGTACTCTGACCTTTCTTGACCTTCCCTCGGCAGAGAGCGGACGAATCAGACTGCCAGCGGAGGCCGTGGCTTCACTGCCATGAACACCGTTCATTTCTCCCTCTCCCCCGATCACAGAGTCTTCATTGTGCTGCTCAAGCAACTGCAGGAAGCGGTCCAGCATGTCGTTCAGCTGTCCCTCGCCCTGCTCCTGCAGCACAGGTACCTCACCCTCAGCGCAGAGGGAGGTGCAGGCTTCAACCGCTGACCCATGACAACCTGGACCTCCTCCCAGAGAACCAGTGGTGGAAACCTGCTGGTTATCGTTGGTTACCACATAGGTACAACTCCTGCCTGTTGGACACGGGCGCTGAGAGCCAGGAACACTGTTGGTGTTTGGTAGAATGTCGAGTCCCATCATCACTTCCTCCAGGAGACGTTCGAATTGCTCGGGCTGCTCTTCCTGCGGTGGTGGGTCTGGAGGAGGGAGGGCGGTGGTGTGGAGGAGGGAGTCAGCTGCATACATGCAGGAGGATGAAGGAGAAGGCTGAAGGTGGGGGCTGGAGAAAACATGGCACGGCGCAGGAGAGGAAGAATGTGATGTTGTTGATTTGGCCCTCAAAGTCCTGCTGCCAGGGAGTCTGTTCTGTAACCACACAGAAACGTGTTTGACTCAAAATACAAAAGTATTAAATGTGCGTTGATCATGATAAGAGGTGATATCATCTTTTAAGTGGAGGATTAGTCAGAAATCGACATAAAAATCACTCAACTGAAGATAACGTCTTTCCTAATGTCTGGATCAGATGCAGAGAAGCAGATTGCTCAAAGTTACAGTTAGATGTGAATGACGTCGGTGTAAAGCCAAAGCTCAGCAGTCAAGTCATGCTTAACATTGGGGATCATAAGCTACATAAAGACACCGTCATTACTGTTGAGCAGGTGACTACACCTCAGAACATGGCATGTGTTTGACCACTGTGTGGGACAGAAAGTTTCATACTGGGCCTTTATATTAAAAAAAAAAAAAAAGGAAACCCTCTGCGCTATAGACCCTCAACCTTCCTCAGTGTTTTGATGCCACCCCAGACCAGAAGAAGAGCCCTCACCTGTTGTGAGGTGGTCCTCTGTTCACCCTGCGTGAGAATCAGCTCCCACACTTTGTCACATCTTCTCCCGCTCGACTTCAGCAGCTCTCTTGACTTCAGGAACAACTTCCTGCCGGCTGCGCCTCCTCCCTGACCCGTACTGGTCGACCTCCGACCCCACCTCTGCAGGTACATCTTCTGCACCTTGCTAACCCCCACATGCTGGGCGCCCACCGTCTGCGTTAACTTTCCTCTCCACCTCCCCCTCCCCCCTCCGCCTCCCCGTGGTTTCCCTGCTCGTCTTCCACCCGTCCCGGCTCTCTTGGTGTTTGCGGTCGCTGCTCTGGGCCTCCTCCGCGGTTTCCCCCTGTGGGAACCCCGGTCTGTGTCTGGGTTCAGGAAGTAGTTGATGAATCCTGGGATGTTGCCTTGAAACTGTTGAAAGTGCTCGTCCTGCCATTCTCCAGCTTCTGCGGACTCGCTAGCTGCTGCTTGAGGGGTGACACTGACAGTTGAGAGAGGATGGGGAGGCGGGTCAACAGAGGTGTACGACGCTGCTGCATCAGCACCAGACATGTGTCCAGCTGCTGTGGAGTCCTGCATGGGCTCTGCTGGGGCAGAAGGAGGGGGGCTTATTTGGATTTCTGGACCACAGAGTAGAGATATGGGGATGTGTGGATTCTGAGGGTAAACAATCTGGTAATCTATGTCCTCTACAAGCTGGAGGACAGACATGTCGATGGTTTGAGCAGAGATTGCTGGCTCAGCAGAGGGAGCTGTGTTTACCTGCAGCTCCTCAGTCTGTGTCCACACGTCTTTCCCACTAGTGCACAGTGTCTCCTTCCACAGTAAAGTGTTCCCACTCCTCACCTCTCTCCTCCACCTGACCCTCCGCCCTTCATTGTCCTCCTGCATCAGCGGCTCGGTCTGACTGCCCACCTCCACCTGTCGGCCTCCTCCACCCCGACCATCTCTTCTTGTCACCTCCACCAGCCCGTGGATGCCCAGTTTGGCCGCAGCAGAAATGGCCTCCTGCTTCTCCTTCTCCCCCTCCCCTGCCATCTCTCCGGAATACAGCAGCTCGATCATGTGGAGCAGCGTGCAGGCGCCCAGAGTCTGAAAATCAAGGAGGTGACACTGTCCAGCAGGGGGCACTGGAGCAGAGGACAGAGCGGAGGACACATGGGGACTGAGGGCCGAGAGGACACAACTGTGTGCCGGCACTGAAACACCTGGAGGAGAGGACAGGTGTCAGAGTGATGATGGAACCACAGAGTGAGACATGTTGTATCACAGTGCAACACAATGAGGTGAAACATGCGCATGTACCTTCTGCTTTGAGCATGATGTCACAGAACTGGCTGCGCTGCTGCTGTCTCTGCAGCTCAGACAGGAGGAGGGATTCAAAGCCCGGTTTCTGGTACCACCACATGTCCCATCCACCTCAGAGGACGAGCAGAGAGGAGGAGAGCACCAACAACAACCTGCTGAAATCCACCACGGCAAAGAGGGCATCACAACAAGAAACATGCATTAAGCCCATTTGTGGTGTCACACATGCATCCGATAAAATACACAATTAAACTCAAGGTCTCCTTTTCAACTTGAATAGCAGCAGCATCCATTGGCTGAATGGCATGGCCAAACATGTTGTCAATACAATTAAAAAGTGCATTATTCTAATGTCTGAAATGCAGACTAGTTCTAAATATCACTTATCTGATGTCTGATGCACTTACTAATAATGATAACCAGCCCTGTACAAGTAGTAAACACAAAATGTTCCATATATTGTGAGGTAAACACTTGGAATTGATATGTATTTACTGTTATAATATACACATTCCTGCTCTAAAATGTAGAATATAACACAGTTCAACAAAGAAATGTGTTTATTGAATAAATATGTGAAAATGATGATTAGATTCAAACACAGACAAAGATAATGCAATATTTATGGAGTCCAGTATCAATCAACCCTTAAACCTAACTTAGAAAAAAGTTCAAATAGCAATTGTATTATTATATGTACTACTTACTGTTGTACTGTTGTCCAAACCAAGAACATTGAAAATGTATTACTGACATGAATTAGAAAGATTACATAATGATTGTTTTAATAATGCTTTACTGTCAATACACAGGCATATTTAATAAGATAATACATGTGAAAATATAATATATTACGGATGAATAAGTCAATAAGCAATTTGAGAGTCATTTCACACTAGTGTGAACACTGTTGCTTTGCTAAAATACTTTCAGCATTTCTACCATCACTCCACAATTCAACAATAGCTTAGTTTAAAGTTCCCCTCATGTTATATTTACCTTATTAAAACACTCTGTTGACGTGTTCCTCTCAAAAACATGAATAAAAAAGCCTCATATCGTCGGTATAAACATTAAAACACGCAGGTGTCCTCAGACGGTCCACAGCAGCACACCTGTCTGTTAGCATCCTGCTAATAGATAGCAACCTGCTAGCACGCACCGCACCACACACGCAGAGCAGGCGTAACTAAGATATGACTCCGCACGAGTCAATTAACATGTTATGAATCACTGCGCACGTTGAGCGTCTCTAACTGAACACACGAGAAGAGTCAGCACGGGTCAGGACATGTTTGTGTCCCAGACCGTCACACAGAGCCACAGGTGACCACTTCACTCACCTTTGCACCGCTATAACGTCTGTATTCATCCGCTGCCACGGCGCACACATCACATTCATCCGCTTTTATTGTATTTATATTTGAACCGAAGTGAAACCGTGACGCTTTCTTGTGTTTTAGGCGGGTTTTCTGCCCATTTAACTGAGGTCAGGCAAACGGTCAGCGTGGTCAGCAGCGGCAACGTTGTTGTAGTACCACCTGTGGCCACTGGGACGCAGAGTGTCACCACACAGCAGCCAGACAAAACTTACTCCTCAAACTTCATAATATAATATAATGTAATATAACATAATATAATATAATAGTACGTAATGTAATTTAATATTATGTTATATTATAGGATATAATAGTATAGTATAGTATAGTATAGTACATAATAATTGTATCGTATAGATCTACAATAATCGCCCAGATCCATCAGATCATGACCAAAGTAAAGAGAGTGGGTTGAGTGGGATGAGTTTCTGGGTGGGTGTGAGGAATGTGTGACACTGAGGTGATGAGAGAACAGAGGAGGAATGAGTGTGACATGGTGAGTGTGTGTAAAATTCACAGGGGTTGTTACAGTTTGGAGTTCCTGGAATGGCACACTGCACATGAACAAACATCACAACATGCATCTACTCAAGCGGAGAATCCATCGCACAGCAAAGCCTCCACACCTACGTCTAATCCGGCACTTTGCACTTTTTGGCCTCTCAATGATTTGTTGGTGTTATTGCACTTGTCAGAGATAAACAGGATGTTGCTACGGAAACAAAGAAGTACGACCACAGGGGCATCACAAGGATGTTTCTGTGTCCACACTGAGACTCAGCCCTCCCATGCTTTTATTTTTGGTGGTATCATTCTAAGGACTCTTCCTCTTTTTTTCCCTTCTCTTGGTGCTTTGATCCACCTCTTCATTGTCTGTCATCCAGCTGATGAGGACGGTGACAGGGACAGGGATGGGGTATCAAAATATCACTCGAAGCTTGAGCAACAGACCGTGCAGGCGGGAGGAATCCCACAGAGCCTGACGGGAGGAGCAGGAATAGGACACGGTCACTCCGGACGAACACTTTCATTATTTGCGTGTTTGTGGGGGAAGTGACGTCGAGTCTCTGTAAATTCCTTCGGACCCGGGTTCTGGTTTGAGATCCCGCTGGGATCACGGAGGTCACGTCTTTGGTTTCACTTCAAAGTCAAAGTCACGAAAACAACAAGAAGATCCCTCTCGACTCTGGGCTTTTTGGAGGTGAAGGGATCGATCAGGTGTTGGACGCAGTCCGACCATCACCACCGGTGACATTCACTCAGTCTATGCCCTGAGGTTTTTACGTGTTTTATACCCAGGGACGAGAGACGAGTCCGATCGCATCAACTGCTCGTGACAGCTGAGGTGTCAGTGTCAGGGAGGAGAATGTTTGACTCATATGATGAAACTGTGGACGAGAAGGGAGCAGCCATGAGGCCGAGCAGGCTCCAGTGGGTGGAACTCATTTGGATGTTTTTACTCTTGTCTGTGTGTCGCGTCGTTGTCAATGTTCTCCGGCGGGGCTGTGTGTGATTTCGAGGCAGGAAGTGGAATGACGATCCATGATCATGTGTTACTATAACACGCTATCAACACGCCTTTGTTCAGGACAAAGAGGAATCCAGGCAAACATGCGAGACCCACCTTTTACTGTGACTGTCAGATACAAAACCTTTCCTCATCAAACAGATGGGATTCATCTCTTTTGACACTTTAAAGGTTCAGTGTGTAGAGTACAGTGATACCAAGTGGTGAAGTTGCAACCCCTCATCCATCCATCCATTTGAAGCATGTTGGAGAACCTATCTAGGACTGTCCATTCTAGGCTTCCATAAAAATAAAAAAAAAACATGGCGACCCGCTGCTGATGTAAATATAAATCCAGCTGATGACACATTCAGGTGATTTTGCAACCATGAGAGTCATCACTTCCAATATAATTGAGACTGACTTCTCCTAAATCGTTCACACTGGACCTTTAACGTGTACGTTACATCTTAAATGGACAACAACAAACACCCCGGACGAATGAATCGATAAAAAAGCACAGTAGAGACACAAAGATTGAAATGTTGGAGCCTGAAGGACAATGTTTTGGTAGAAGCTGAGCTCCGTCCCTCGCGCTGAGACGATGAGGCTCGGTGACCGCTCGCATCCCCACAGGTTCTGTCCCGTTCCCGGCGGAATCCTCAAGAGTCCTCATCGCTCACAGACAAAGTACCTCCCTCCAGGTTCTGCTGGATCAAACTTCTCGCGCGGTGTCGTTGTCTCTGTGCAGCTGCAGCAGAACCTGGACGAGGGACGAGGACGACGGCGGGCCGAACATCTCGGCGTGCGTCGGCGAGCCCCCCTGGCTGGGCGGCGCCGGTGGCGGCGGCCGGGGCCAGCGCTCGTTGAACTTGACGAAGAAGTGCGGGTCCTTGAAGGGCCCCCCGTAGATGATGGCCTGCATCAGGTAGACCAGGGCCACCACCATGAAGCTGATGAGGAAGAAGGGGATGAAGGGCCTCAGGTGGTGCCAGGCCACCCCCAGCCCGTAGCCCAGGCCCCCGAGCCGGTTCTGCTTGCCGGCGTGGGACGTGTGGCGGGACGAGTCCGGGGCGGGGGTGCGGTCCGGGGACGAGTCGTCCGAGTCGGAGGCAGAGCGGCCGGGGGAGCGCAGTGAATCCATGAATGGGTCTGTCCCTCAGAGGCGGCCTCACTTCACCACGCTAGTAATCCCGGGGAGGAAACAGGCGGCGTGTAGTCGTCCCCCCGTCCCCCCGCGCATGGTAACAGACCCAACCCCGGTCTCCGAGGCCTCAGCGACACTCGACGGCCATTCCCATGTCGACACCCACGTGCGGTGTTCCTGCGGGTCCGCTCCTCTCTCTCTCTCTCTCTCTCTCTCTCCTGGCAGATCGCTCGTTCCAGTCTGACGGCACGGCTTGGAGTCGAGCTTTGGGACGAGACGGCCAGGAAATGAAGAACAGCCACGGACCTTTAAATAGACCTGACACCCAGTGATAGGACACGGGGAGGGGAGGCCCGCAGAATCCGCTGCGTTTGGCCGTCTCAAATTTTTAGGAGGGGTGGGTGCATGCATTCAAGAGAGTGTGTGTGTGCCAAGCTCACAGGTTACAAACATTACACACACACCCAGTGTCAGCCACACACACTTGTGGCAGCCAGAGACGTGTCCACAACACTCCAAGTGTTTCGATCAGGGGTGACAACTCTTTTTTTGAAGTCGCAGTCACACTCGCAGCCACATTTGATCTCGAGTGGGCCGGATCATCATGGCACCACGACTCATAAACAACAACAACAACAACAACTTCAAATGTTTACCTTTGTTTTAGTGCAAAACAAGTACAGTAGTGAATCGAATATACATTCAAACTGGTTGATAAATGAAAATGTCTTTTACACTTCACAAAATCATCCCACTGGCCGGATTGGAGCCTCTGGAGGGCCGGATGTTTGACTCCCCCGCTTTAGGTATTAGTGTCGACATTGTTCTGACTGTTACAGCTGTTTCATGCTAGTGAAACACTTCAGTGCATGGAGAGAACATATCAATTTTTTTAGAATCATACTTGAAGGGAAATAGCTCCATTTTACGGCACATAGAGGAATTCAAAGAAGTTATTTTAAGAATCAGTTTCAATTCTTCTTCTCTTGATTTATATAACCTACATCGTAGATCCGAATGAAAGAAGTTCTAGGAGAAGAGAGGACATGTTTTTCACTTCCCGTTAACACAAACTCATGTAGTTATGTGTTGGACTTGTTCTGGGTCACAGTCCGGTGACATAACTCGTGTCAGACGCTCACACTCTCACACACACTCCTGTGATGCAGCAGCTGCTCCTCACACTGCTTCAGATGTGTAACATACTGGAAACGCAGCAAGTCTTTCATGTCCTCACAACCCTCACGTGTACGGCCCCCTCATTATGTCCATGGCTGGACACAGACACACACACACACACACACACACACACAGAACAGCAATTCCCTGTCAGCATGTGGCTCAGTGTGAAACTGGAGTTGACGACAAAGCTCCCAATGTCAACACTTGGGTCTTTAACTGTGAATCGTGTGTTTCAAAAACTGTTGGTGAACAGACCCGAGCTTAGTCAGGGAGTGCGAGGTCCTGAAGGTGAACGGGGTATGGCGCGAGATTCTAACACATCTGACGACTCCACTGACAATGAGCTGGGATAATTGGTGGATCAGAACATTGGACCGGACGCAGCACGCAGCCATGTTGTGGAGCGAAGTACCAAACATAGTGAGAGGTTTGTACGTTTGCCACCGGCTTGGACAAGAGCGAGGGGATGAGGTTACTCTGACAGGCTGCCTCTCTTTAATTAGATGTGTTTATCTACAATACATGACACCACCACATCAGGGACACGTCACCAAATCTTGTCTAAGAAAAGATGTTTATTTATAAAAACAACAGTATTACCAGTTACATACTTTATTGAAAAAGCAACTTCTCAGAGCCAAGGCAGGTACGAATGGTACATCATAGTTTTACATGGATAGGCAACAGTACAAATATACTATGTGTGTGGAGAGTAAAAAACAAAACAAAGATGATTGGTCTCTTTAGCCTTTAAAATAAGTCAGCAGTAAAACCGGGACTAAAAAGAGGAACAAATCCCTCACGTACAAACCCCAAAATAAAATACAAACCAGACAAAGTACAAAAACAAGAAAGAAAGTCAAGGACAAAAAAATGTGCTTTCTGTCCAAATTTAAAATGAAAACATCACCGTTTCTCCCAAATCTGTCTTGTTAAAATTCCTCCGAGTGAAGAAGCCTCCCAAAGGGCAGGAATGAAAAATGTCTGAACGGTTCAATCAAAAACAAAAGAGCAAGAGGAAATGATTTACCGAGAACAAATTGAACACTTAAAAAGATAAATATCAGTCCGGAGGGAGCCTCCTGTACATACTGTTAAACCTTTAGAGGAAGAACAAGGAATGGTTTGTGAAACGTCAGCTTTAAGTTTCAAAGGTTTAGTGGTGTGTTGTCCTCACTTCACTTTCAGACACAGGTTCATTGCTCTAAGTTTGAACTGCGTAACGGTTATTTTTTCCACAGGGGTGCAATCGACAACTTTGGAAATTAAAGTCTTGAACACAATAAGAGGCAGTTGGTAAATGTAAAAAAAAGCTTTGTCACAGGAGGAGGAGGAGCACGCGTTTGAAGGAAATGACAGGAGCTGATGAGATAATCATCATATGGTCGTTTGCATCTGGTCCATGCACACATTCATTCAAAAAGGTCCATATTCTTTTTTTTTTTTGCACACACACACACACACACACGCACATGGCCACAGGTTTACTTTATGACAAATATACACACACCTGCCCCCTCTTGTCTACGCCCGAGCTCATCCCACCCGAGAGAAAATAACTCTAGACAGGAAAATAACTCCTCTATAAACATTCTCCATCTACAGGGACGTTGTCAGAACCCCAACCTCCCAACAATCCCAGTACAGGGACGATTTAAATTAATGAGCCAAAACTAATGCAGTCAATCCCATTTTCTTTTTATATACAGTATATACCCTACATAGAATTCTACGTACAAATCCATCATCAGGATATGGGTGTTGGCAGCAACATGTCGACCATGACGGGACCCTTATTAAAAGTGTTGACAAGAGCGAGAGGCAGAAAAAGAAGGAAAACAAATTTAAACGAGCAGGATGACAACACCAGAATTAAATGATTGTCAACGAAGGTGATTGCCTTTAAAGGAAAACTATAATTTAAAAAACGAATATAGTTTTGCTGCTACAACTTTAATGAATTTGTTAAAAAAAAAAAGAAAAAGAAAAAAAATGTTTGTGTTTGTGCTGGACCGAGCACAAACAGCTTTCTTTGGAAGCCATCCCTCATCCTCTGCTCCCATCTGCGGGGTGAAAGAGTGAGAGGGGGAGAGAGAGAGCGAGAGAGGGGGAGAGAGAGAGAGAGAGAGAGAGAGAGAGAGAGAGAGAGAGAGAGAGAGAGAGAGAGAGAGAGAGAGAGAGAGAGAGAGAGA
>JAFBJT010042157.1:0-11441 GCA_016785325.1 Chascanopsetta lugubris | reverse complement strand
GAGAGAGAGAGAGAGGGGCAGGTTGGGAGAGAGGGAGAGAGGCTGTGCATTTGGATCTTCTCTCCTCAGTAGCAGTGGTAGGGCAGGGACGGCCCAGTCTGAGTGATGCACACTATCAGTTTTTCTGGAGGAGCAAAAACCACGGGTTATGATACAGTACAAATAAAAACACAACATATTCTAATTGGTTTGTTTGCACAGAAAACAAGGAGGAGACACAAAGACTCACTCTGTGGTATAAGTATGACAAAGCTGCACACGAGTGATGTCACAATAGGATTATTGGACCCAATAATCAAAGGAAGATAATTCCTAATTATTGAAATGGATTACCGCTCTCAAAGCTTCTCATCTCATCTAATCTAAAACGGCTTGCCGACAAATGTTTATTTTCCTGAGTAATCCTCACTGTTCCAGTCTCAAAGTGATGACTCTACTGTGGATGATTCATGTTCAGTTTACAAACACTGTGATTAGAAGTGCTGGAGTACATCTGTTGATACTAGCTGACCCTATGTGCTGCAATACCCTTTAGTGCCACAAGAGAGTGCAATGAAATGCACAAACCAATACAATCCGTTGAGCAAGGCAATAAGAGAATAAGTGGTAACCGAGGACTTGGAGACAAACATTTCCCAACATTAAGAACGGTACCAAACACTCTTAAAGTCAATCTATTGTTGCAGTGGCTCCTCTGGGAGATGCACAACTTCATGGGAAAGTCTTTTTCTTTCGTTTTTAGGTTTAACTACACAAATAAGAACTTAAAGACAACAAAAAAAAGTACAAGTTTTGCAAGTACAAGTCAAAGTTCTGATATTGTGACACCACTCCAAATCCAAAACATTTATTACTGTGCAGATTTAAACCGACCACCTAGCAGCATACTATACCAGCAAATGTTAACCACAATAGACCTCAACCAGTATTTGAGTACACAGTAATAGACAAAGCAGGTTCCACTGGGGGTTTGAAGTTATATGAACAAAAAGGGAAAAAGAGCTCAGTGTCCATGCAGGACAAGAGGTCAGCTGGACATACCATGCTTTTACATGCACAGGGGAGTAGAGGGGAGGGGTGGGCTAACCATCGTAGGAGTCCAACAGAGGCAGGGAGCCCTTTCTGCCCCTGTACACTCCTCGCTGAGAGACAACCAGAGATAGAGAGAGCAAGAGAGCGAGCAAGAGAACGAGAGAGCAGGAGAGAGAGAGCGAGAGAGGGAGTGAGTGTGAGGAAAAAGAAAATTGTGAGTAACTGTGGAGTTTTGAAAGGTAAGTCAAAGCAAACGGTTAACCAGTGGAATCAGTTGTAGTGTTGCGGGAGATTAGTGGTTAGTGAAGTTACTGTGAGTGAGCAGTCCGATAGGTGAAGGGGGAATAAGGGAGATTTCAAATACCGGTAAAGTGTCTGTAGTCTCGTCCAGAGTGTTTCTCCTCTCCCTCTGGTCCAGTGTAGAGTAGGCATCTGAATGTGATGAGACGTCATCATGAACAACACATTTTCAATGTATTTGTCTCGACCAAAGAAAGACGATAATTATATACAGTGTGTACTAACCAGGGCCAAGGTCATTCAGTGGAATCATGTCCCTCTTTTCCCCTGTAAATGACACAAGCAGGATCCCAAGTCAAAAAAAAAGTACATGTACCATCTGTTGTACCACTTATGAGCGACTGAAAATGCATCTAGGCGTTTCCTGTCCGACGCTGACCTCTGTCCAGCAGTGGTGTGGTGCTGTCTTCATAGGAGCCGTTGGCTCGGGTGCTCGGGCCATTGGTTGTGGTGGAATTAGGGTTGAGATTGACCATGAAGTCGGTTTTCTTCCAGCCGTCTTTCTCCAGAGGCCGACGCAGCTCCTTGTGAGCCCAGACCAGCTGCAGCACCTGGCCCGCCCCCCGCACCTCACGGTCCGAACGCTTGCTGTGAGACACGGAGGTCGATGTGTTCCGAGTTTAGAAAAGAAGACGCAGCTGCTGGAGTGCACTTTATTCTCCCACATCTCACTTACCCATCTTTGTTGATGAGCACCAGCCTCTCGATGCCCTGCGAGGCTCGAAGGGCCTTTGCTGCCTCCAGACTGTTGCCAAGCACCTCAGTGAGCGTGCTCAGTACAGACACCACCGTTTCCTCTGACAGACCTCGCCCGGATTGACTCTGGCCTCCAGGCAGGTTGGCCACGAGGTGAGGCACTGCATGCGAACCTGCAGAGAACACCACACCACATCGTTTGCTTTTCAAAAATAAACTTTTCACCTGCAATATTAACTGCATTATGACACTGCAGGATTTGACTACAAGCCGACGTCCTCACCGAGTAGTTCACAGTTGCGATTGTCGATGGCGAGGTTCCTCAAGGCCCCAGACATCGCTCTGACCACACGGTCATTTTCATGAGCCAGGAGTTCTGCCATCATGGGAAGACCCTTCTCCAGCCGCACAGTGGCCCGAATGTATCGGCCATACTGTGTAATGAAGGCGATAATGAGTTATATGACACACACAGTAATATCTCTCCAATGTAGAAAAACAACTGCATGAGCTATTTTACCAGAGACAAGTAGGCAGGTTTTTTTACAAATGTGAGTCGAAACAGTACTTACAGTCCATCGGCCAGCACACAGGTTCTGGATGGCACCGGCAGCTGCCTCCAGCACAGAGGGATTCTTGCTCTCCCTGAGCAGCGACGTGTAAACACGAACCACCTCCGGCTGAAACAACAGCTCGTAACCTGAGGGCAACACAATGCAGATGATAGTCGGCGTTAGATTGGAGTTTATGGAATGTTAGCATCTGTGAAGAGATGCAGGTTAAGCTTGAACTGAATTGTGAGCAAACTATATTTCTGGTCATTGTCACCACTGCGTTGCGGCATCACAACAAGCTTCCAAATCAATCTTAGGAGGAAGCGGAAACAGAGATACACTCTTACCTTTGGCGGGTGTTGTTCTCTTTGGAATATCCACCTGATCTGCACTCCCATCATCTCCATCCTTCTTTCCTGCAGCGAGGAGGAAAAAAAAAACAGAACATGAAAGTAAGAGGTGATGAAATGATGCAAATCAGGTGAAGCCGGCTGCGATGAGCATTCAGGTTATCCTCGGTCTTCCGCTTTAATAAATGAGTGTCGAATGTAAAACACAAATCATGCAAACAGTGGAACAAGCACTTAGTTCATGCAGTGTAGTCTGGCATCAGGTGAACTTCAAATGTCTTCAAACATTCACGATGAGGTGGTGATCTGTTATTGTGAATTAGTCAAATGAGGGATGATAGCGCGTTCAAAAACATGACAGAGAACACCAAGAGGAGAAACTTACCTTTGGAAAACCACTCATCTAAACACAGCAGAGAGGGGAGGGAGTGGAGGAGGAGAGGGCGAAAAGGTAGAGAAAGAAAGGAGAGGAGGAGAAGGAGGAAAACAGTGGTAGAGAGTGAAAACCAGCTACAGATGCTTCTGCCACCAACAAACATAAAGCCAGCAGCAGCAGCAGCAGCAGCAGCAGCAGCAGCAAATCCATCGAGTCAAAGCAAAAACTCTCAGACACGGAATATTGATCACATCTGTACGGTCTGACACTGACCTTTTCCCTTTCGAGAACCAAAGCAGCCTCCTTTGTTGGCGGGTGCAGGCCCCTGATTGAGGGGCGCGGCCTCTGCGTAACGTTCAGAGCCTGGGACTTCACGGTGAACTTGATAGGACAGATTCCTCAGGAGGCAAACACAGTTCTCCACCAACTGCAGGAAGAGAGGATGAAAAAGAACAAGGTGTCATGAGTGAGATGACTCGAGTCAGAAGTGTAATGTGCCTGCTAACACGTTTCCGGCAGACAGTTTTCCCCACGCTCTGCTCTTCTCTGCGATTTCCATACTGAATAGAAAGACAGATGACAAGGATCAGGTTAAGGAGACTGAAGAGAGAGCAAATACATTCATCTGGACTGCAGCTGTGCCATCCAGAAACACTCATCGTCGCTCTGAAATACAAAACAGGCGCAAGTCCTGAAAACAGAAAAAGTTCAAGATGTGACTCCATAGCTACAGCCGAAGTCTGCCGGTGATAAAGAGCGACGCGCTACTACGAATGCTCATCATTCTACATGAGTGACAGTTGTGCCTACAGCTCAGCTTCAACATGAATCCCCGTTTAAGAACATAGGTACCTTATTGTCCACGTCTTTGCGGTTGATCTGTGACTGGACAATGTACATGAGTGAATCCACCAATCCCGTGCACTCCCTTAGTTTTCGCCGGGCCTCGCTGCGCTCTGAGCTCACATTTCTGTTGAACAGAGGCAGAACATGAGCACGTAACTTCTTACACATTACTCAGCACATAACTTTAGAACTTCATAACGTCTTCTTCTCAAAATAAGGTCTCGGCACACAGTCTGCGCCCTCCCATCACTGTTCCCCTGCATACCTAAGGCAGCCAGCAGTGTTGGTCAAGGCGGTCTCCCACTCCAGATGGCGTGGTTTACAGCTCTCCTCTCCACCGTTGCTTCCTCGCTCCCACCCCGAGTGAGGGACCACAACCTCGTCGGCCAGGGCATGCAAGGCATGGTCCACTATTTCCATCTTCACAGAGTCGTGGGATGAGAGGTTCCACAAGGTGCCTGGAGCAATGAAGTAAGAACGGTTTCAGTCACAGCAATTAAAGAAAGAGCTGGGCCATTGAAATTATGAAATACATTTCTATTTCAATAGTAGCTTTGTGCAAAGACAGCCTCCACTTTATGGTGCACCCTGAAACACCATAAAATGGATTAGACAGGCATACAATGTGCTTGTTCTTTGTCATATCTGAATTGTATTCACAAACGCACATCATAATTGTCCTTAATCTATTCGTCATCAATAATCCGTTATGGCTAGTTTCTTCTTACATCTTCAGTTTCAACCTTTCAAGTCTCATTTTCTCAACAAACCTAAGTGATGTGTTTTTATACAATAATAATAAGTGTTACCTGTGATAGTGTCAGTTAGATCCTGGTCACGCGTTTTCCTCAGCAACCTGACCAGAGCAGGAACTCCGTCACAGTTCTTGATGGCGATCTTGTTGTCTTGGTCTCGTCCGTATGAAATATTCTTTAGGGCTCCACAGGCCGAGTGGTGCACATCTTTGCTGGAGTGGTCCAGCATCGACACCAGGGATGGGATGCCTTTCAAACGACGCACTTCTGACTTCACCTAAACAAACACAACATTCATAGACTCTTATTTAGGATTTGCCAACAAACCATAAAAATATGTATATATATTGTGTGCGTTTCTTTCACCTTGTCATTTTTGAATGTGAGATGCTGGAGGAAGGCGGCAGCATTGGTCTTAACAGGATCCAAGCGGTAGTTCAACATGGCAATAACCTCTGGCAGCTCGGGCTGTCTCCATGTGCCGGGAGGAGCCTTCCTCAGTGTGCTGTCCAGGGAAGCCATGCTGCCCCTGTCCATTGTCATGGGAACGCCCCAGGCATAAGGGTCACCTCCGCCCATGTCAGCATCCAGAGTGTCCTCACAGCTCCTGCACAACATCACAGGAGATCAATAATTGTAAGATCATGCTGAAGATATAATTCAGTCAATGAAATAAAGATAAGATTAAAAAAAAACTAAAAAAAACAATATGTCACCTGAGTCTCCTCCTGTCCACACCACCAGGACCAGGCCCTAGACGTGGCATAGTCCCATAACCTCCAGGGTGAATGGGGGTAGGCCCCATCCCATAATCATCATATCCGACACTACGCTGGTCATCCTCAATTCCATAGATGCCAGGGCCATAGCGCATCTCCAGTGCTGAGCCCAGGGCCCTCATGCCTCGGCTCACCTGGGGCTGTGCGGCATAGGGGTCAAGCTGCTGACGACTTGGGGCCCTGTAGCCAGAGTCCAGAGTCCTGTAGCCGTCAACTGGCCTGAGGAGAGACATGTGCTTTTGTTTTGTAATCATATCACATTTTCAACAATTCTTACAGTGATGTCACACATATCCAAGTGAAGTCATATCCAACATTACACGATCACTCATCTAGCTTCGAAAACGAAATTGCAACTGCAGTTCAAAGATGCTTAGATATGTCTTGATGTTTTCAACTGGTAAACAAGTGTTTTTACATAAACTAAAAGGGTGTTGGTTTTCAGTTGTCTGTCTTGTGAATAAATACTGTGATTCTAGAGCTAAAAAAGTTTGTTAAACACTTGGATCGGTTTACTGCAAATAACTACAGACTGCAAACCTGACCTGCCATTACAGTATGATAACATCAGAGTTGTGGTGTGACGGTTTTATGATGGGTGTATAAACAATGACGTAAGACTATACTCCAACAGTTGACACATTCCAGGATAAATAAATAAATCATGACATGATTGTGCCTTACTAAGATCTTTTACCTATAGCGATCGTCCATGTGAGAGCCCCTGCTCAGACTAGTGTATGCTTCTGACGGTGGACCTCCCCTGTAGTCTTCATAAGCCCCTACAGGTCCATAGTGGTAATTTCTGGGTACTGTGGCGGTGGGGTAGTCTCCTGCTACAGGCGGCCTGTATGGGCGGTCCAGTGTGGCACTGTAGCCCCCCATACCAGACATGGACAAGCTTCCATCGATGGACATGGAGTCAGAAGGCATGACCGTGCGAGAGATTGGTTTCTTTATCTGAGGGACACTGACGTCTGTCCGCCGCGTGGTTCCATCTTCAGAAAACACTGAGTGCACTTCCTGTGAGTCGTCCTCTGGTGTGTAGCTCTCATCGAGAGCTCCGTGAGCCGGGTCCACCATCCTGTACTGTTACAGACAGAGAATAAACATTTCGGTTTCAGTTCTACCCCATCACCGAAACTCACCGCAGAAATATAATGACACTTGCATGACAGAATGAACAAACCTGTGTGCCGTTTATGTACGCGTCGGTCAGTTTCAGCCGCTCTATGTCTGCATCACCTAAACGCCCGTTCTGGGATGAGAGAGATGTTTAACGTTAAAACACACAGTGTAAAAATAAAATGACGCCAACATCTATTCACTGAAATAGTCATTGAAGTGAGCCGGAGCACATGATTCCCAGAAGGCAGAGCCGTCTACTTTCTTACAACCACCCAGATGATATTACTGCAGCTGAGGCACATTCATTGCTGACCACACCGTCCCTGCATGTTCATGGTCTGTGAATCACTGCCAGACTTGGAGGAGGACATTTTGGAGAGCAGCCATTCATCCTCACTGCCTGCCCCTCTTTCCTCTCCTAGTGTTACATAATCAATGGCTGTCACTCTATATAAATCTTAGCTATTTTCTCCTCAGCCCTGAGCAACTATTTTGATTTCAATGTAATACTCAAATATGCACAGCAACCTCAAGCTCCATCACATGAGCTACTATTTGAGAAACTAGAGATTAAAACAAGACAAATGCTACAAGCCTCATCAAGCAGCCTTGCTTCGCATTCAGGGGTGTTACATGCTGGACTAAAGAATATGTCCACAAGGGGGCAGGACTGATGTTTACATGCAGCATGAGGTACTTTAATGAGAAGAGTGCACTTCCCCTACAGCTGCTCCTTCCTCTAATACCACATCGTTTACAAGCAGTTAGATATGATGCATGCCCTCATCACCATTAATATCTTTGGATATCAACCATGTCACACAGGGTCAACAACACCTCACTTGTCCACATTCCTCCAGCTCCAAGACACTAATCAGAAGGCGTCCTTTCCAAGGATTCACAAACAAGACAAAACACATGATATGATCTATGTCAGGAAGCCCTTAAGGGAAGGGAAACATTTGGGACTTAATTTTAAATTGCTGTAGAGTTTCAAACATTAAGACAAAACAATGTGTTTGAATATCAGCTGCAGAATGCGGCAAAGCCTGACCTCGGGACATAATTATAATGGCGCTAAACTGAGGTAATGAGACTAAACTATGGGAATAATGGGAAGCAGTACGATCATATCCAACCTAATAACTCAGCAGCACTCAAACCAAATTTACCAAATTTGGTCAAACATAAATTGTAGCTGTACATTTTGTTAGACTCACTTATGTTTAATACTTTTACAATCTATATATCAAACATATACTATATAGAAATAAAATATGAACAAAAGCTGTTGTAGCTGATCAATATACAGAACATTTGGGGCTGCATTTAACAACTATTCTAAATCCGACACCATTTTACTGACTTACACTGGATAAAGAACAAATACAGTTTTTTTCATCTCTTAACTTGAAAAACAATGTTTTTTGAGCAGTAATTTGCCAATTAAAGCCAAGTGACTCCTTATACAATAAAATATTCCTCAAATATAATGAATCTTTGTGTGTGTTTACTACCGCCACTTCAAGAGGCATGTGCTTCAATAATGGACTTGATTAAATGCTTTTCATTTTCTGAAAGAACTAATCAAACTGATGATTGCTGCAGCTTTGAACATATCCAAAATAATTTGTTTATAGCAGTCACAGCAGACTGCGCATTTGATTGTTTGGTACATGATTTACATGAAAAAATTAATGGAAAGTTGCAACACTGGATGCACAACAATGCAATTGACATGCATGACGGTCGACCACATACCACAACACAACATGCTGCAACAGAGAAGAAAGTAACAAATTCCACGGCCGGGGCTGACAAAAGGTGTTCAGAGTATGCATCCGGTGAGTGATGGTGAAAGCATGCTGACAGTGTGTGATGACGATGATGACCAAGTTTGGCATGTTGAATTTGCACAGCTATGTGGAAGCACGAACCGATGTTTGAGGATACGGGCGAACAGACAGATTGTCATATGAGATACAGAGACAATGAGGACAAACACTTGATCGTGACGTGCAGATACACTCGTCGAGCGCTGGTGGCGAGGAGACGGAGAGGAGAGGAAGAATGAATGATGAATGGATGGGGGAACATGATGAACTGACTGGATGGATGGGATGAGGGGGTAGTGGGTCCATGAATTGGAGGTAAAGGATGGGGGCAACGAGAGGCTCCAGACCGCGATGATAAGCTTTGTTAAGGCGCATTACCTGTGTGTGAGGGAGGGGGCGACTCAGGGTGGAGGGGCTGGTGGCAGAGAGGCCCACTCTCCTCCTCTCCTCCTCCAGCGCCCGGGTCAGCTGTTCAAACTGCACCTCCTGCTCTCTGACCGACTCCAGCAGAGCCGCTGCGCTCTCACACTGCTCCATACACACTATACGGGCCCCAAGGGAGAGAGGGGGTGTTACACATCCTCAGTCACACCACAGCACAGGGAGAGGGAGTCTAACACAAACAGACACACCTCTCCAGACACAGTGGAGCGACGTCCACTGGATGCAAGGTATTTTGTATGATGGGGGGTTGGATCGGCTTTGACTGCTAACTTTTTTTTTGTTTCATGACTCAAGCTTAGGTCTATTCTTAAACACGTCAGCACCAGAGACGGTACATACAGATGGATGACATAACGTCTCACTAGAATTGATGTCAAACCATCTCGATTGTCCCCCGGTGCCTACAGGCAACACAATGCCATAAATAGATGTTTTACATGAAAAGGGGCTTATCATATGGATATTGAATGGGTATGCAACGTCTGACAAAGGCGAGAAAGCTACAGAACAGTATTCAGCCTCACACAATTCTGAACATACATTTGAGAATAATGTCAAATGTTAGAGGCCAAGCATCAGTGTGTGAATGAAAGGCACTAAAGTACAGAAATGTTGCCGATGGTGCAAGAAACATGTGCCTGCGGCGAACCATATGGCAAAGACTCAGATTAGATGGAAAGAGATAACATCTGATGTTGCAACATCTGCATAGGAATGACCCAGTTATATAGATAAGTAAGGGTATGTATAATAACACATATAATTATTTGAATATGGAGAAACCTCTATCAGGATAGAGAACTTGGGCTACCCTGGGTATTTCAGTGCGATTCCAGAGAATGTTTGTTTTGGTACAGCAACATAAAAATCCAACTCCTTTACATTCGAGTGTTTTCCTTAGAATTTCATGCTGATCTTCGAAATACTTGATCATGTCAGCACTGATAAACCCTAAAACCAGGTTTGTTAGATGAATCACTACTGATGGTACAGTGATGCTGCACTGAAATCGTTTTTGAAAGGTGCTTGTTGAAAAGGAAGCTCAATATCATGGACTACCATTAGAACCACAGATTATTATTCAGCCTGGTACGGGAAGAAAAATACAGAGACACAGCTGCAGCAGAAGGATACAGATAATGGGATTGTATTTCAAACCCTGGTTAAAACGGATAATATCAATATTAAAATAAATTCCAAGAGGAGACAGTTACTGATTTATCAAATCTTTCATCATCACCAAAACGCAGGGGAATCCTCACAGCTTGTGTCCTTACAAATGATAGAAAATAATCACTAAGACTCAAACTACAGACGAGGGAAGGTTTTCAGATGAATCACCTGCTCACTGATTTAGTAAAACAGCACCAATGTATTATCTACAAACAAAAACCACACTTCCCTATAAAAAGAAGGAAATAAAACTTTTGTTCATCTTTTCAGACAAGTATGAGGAGTCTCACGCACCAGTCTGTTTGTTGACTGGATTTGTACAATGGCTTGGAAGATTCTAAATATGCTTCAGGCTATATTTGATACAGTTATTTCAAATTGATGCATCAGCAGAATATTTGATAGTGGTTTGGTTCAAATAGGGGTACAACTTAAGGTACAGTATGCAAAATGATCCTGAATGGAATGAGATGCTGCATTCATTTGAAGAGGCGCTGGTCTTTATATGTATTTTCTCCTATTCTTATTTAACTGTGTGCACAGTGTTTGAGGGCGACCGTGTTGGGGCAGAGATTCGTGTAGCCCTGAGCCAAACATGGTGCACAGGGGGCAAGACAGGAAATCATATTCGTATGTACTCCACAACCAGGCAGGTACCAGAAGCTATGATAATGCCAGACACAGAACCAAACATCCTGTACCCACTGGACAAACACCAAGGTATTAGCAGGTTCTTTGAACAATCACAATGTGTTTAATATGCAATCAAACCTACGTGAAAGGACTCAGCAATGAACGTGTGTTTTTCAGAAATTCAATCAGTTCAGCTCCGAGCATTGTGGGAAAGGATAAGAAGGGACGGCTACACGGACGTGGCTTGATTTCTGTTGCACGGGTAAGTTAGCTTGGTTAGCTCGCTAAAGTATGAACATTTCAACAATTGATGCAACATTCAAGCGACACTTGATCTTGTAGAGTACGTTACATAAACACCTAGCCCAACTGGTGTTGTGGGGCAGAGGGGAGGTGACAACTTTGACTGGTGCGCTTAAACATCAACAGACAAATCCTACATACTTTAGAAATAGAAATAGTCATTGTACTACAGGTTTGTACAGATTTGGAGTGCTACTCCTGGTCAGAATATAAAGAAGAATAAATAATGATAAAATC
>JAFBJT010042130.1:93041-118228 GCA_016785325.1 Chascanopsetta lugubris | reverse complement strand
AGGCGGGGGGGGGTGTGTTCCTGTGTTACTGTTAATCAGAGACTGACTGGTTCAACAGCTAATGAACCTTCATGCTCTGTTGTATCAGAGAGAGGCGAATGAAATCAGCGTCACAGTGGGGTCACTCGAAAATATTAAGGCTTTAATCCATCCCCGGTGGATTGAATGACCCTGACTGATGGCACCCTAATGTGAGCTATGGTCAGATAGCGGCTCATTCTAGTTAAAGGTGCAGTGTGTTAGATTTGGTGACATCTGGAGGTGAAGTTGCATGTTTGTGTATCCATCACCTCACCCCTCTGAGCATGCAGGAGAACCTATGGCAGTTATCATTCAAACTCAAAAGATGTTTAGCATGTCCACTCTGGGCTATTATAAAAACATGGCGGCCCCCAATGTAAATATACATTAATGGGCTCATTTTAGGGTAATGGAGGGGAAAAAAAGATTCGGTGATTATAAATTCATGAACATGTCAGTATGTTATTGTTTCGTGATACTTTTAGAAGCGACAAAAATGGCAGAAATGTTACACACGGCACCTTTAAAGTCACTCCGCTGACGTGAGTGGAGCTGTACACGGAGAGAGTCACCAAGGCTGCAGCTGTACAACTGTATTTGCTTCCTGGCACATGTTTAAAGTCACTCTGACACGTTATGAATCCGCCAAGGTCATTTGTGTCACGGCGCAGGGCCACGCTGATTTTAATTGCTTTCCGTGTCCCATCGTGCCGCCGTATCGTGCACGGCGCACGGCGTCGTGCGGCTTTATGAGTCATTCATCCTCCGAGGGTGCACCAGAGGCAGCGAGAGAGCGAGCGAGCGACGGCGGAGCCGGTGAAAGCAACTTGACTTGGACAATAATTTTCTTTTTTTGGCTCTGGAGAAGCTTTGAACATTTGAACGTCCGCACGCTGAAAAAAAAAAATGGCGGCGCCCATAGAGAGGACCCTCGCCCTCGTGTAAAATATACATTAATGGGCTCTTTTTTTAGGTCATAGAAAAAGAATGAACAATTACGTGATTATAAATTCATGATAATGTCAGAATGTCGTTGTTTTGTCATATTTTCGGGAGTGAAAGTGGCAGCTGTTTGTGTCTTCTAAAGTCATGAATAGGAGGTCGAGAGCCAATAAAGCGCAGCAGTGATTTGGATGCGAGCCCCTCATCTCCACTTATACTGTGGATACAGAGTGGCTGAATCAACAGGGGGAGGAGCGTGGCACTTCTAATCTAATCATTTCAGACCAAATAAGAACGAGACAATGTTCGCCAACGAGACAATTACACCAACAACAAAACTGTTACATCTCGAAATGACATTACCGAGGAGGGTCAGAGGATGGAAGTATTAGAAGTGGACCTTGCATCCCATAATACAAGCACGCTACATAGTGTCTTTCTCTGCCTCTGACTGTGCAGCATGTTCATCATAGCATCCGTGAAGTCCCCCATAGGTTTCTGCAGAGTGCTTAAGAGCCCCGTGGTGGGCGTGTCACTCGTCGGCCATCTTGCCGATGCCTAACTCCACCTACTTCCTGGTTTCATTCAAAAACGGGCTAAAGAGGCAGAGCACAGGTAGAGGCGGGGGTGGGCCCATGGTGCTGTCACAGCATCCACAGAACGTGACAGGTCAGCTCAGGTGTCACTCAAGAGGCCACGCCCCTTAATTATGCCCAATTTCAAACCTCAATGGAACCTGTACCAGGCTTTAAACATGTTCCATCCACCATTTTAACATGGGAGTCTATGGGGAATGACTCACTTTTGGAGCCAGCCTCAAGTGGCCACCCTGTGAACTGCAGGTTTTTCCACTATAGTATTGGACTCACCGGGATCACACCTCTTGTATCTCAAATTCCCGAGACAACAGTGCCGCCTCGAAATCAGCATCTTCAACAGATGCATTATGGGATGCCCCCATCTATCTTCAGGGCTGGGTGGTCGTGTTTCAGGTGAGCACGCAAAGTGAGGGATTGCTTTATTACATTCATAAAACATTGAGAATGTTCTCCGGGGGCCTCTTTTTTTTCCCACAGTGTGCCCTTCAGTAATAATTAATCCACTCTTTCATTGGGCAAAGGGGGATGTTTCACCCACTATGTACCGGCAAGGCTGGGGGCTCAGGAGGCCCGACACCGAGCACCTGCATGGGCCAAGGCTCATGTCCCTGAGCGGGCGCACAAAGCCAGATGGTATTAATCTCTAATAACTTCCCCTGCAAAAGCACCTTCGGGCGTCTGCCGGAGAAACACTAAGGGTGGATGATGGTGCTGATGGTGCGTTCTCACCAGCTCCGTGAAAGGATATTAAAAAATTGTAACAGGGCAAAAGCAATTTCCTCCTTGAGGAGGCTTTTAAAATTACAGCTCTCAGACTAGGAGGTAAGTTTGAAATAATTTTCCCGTTCTCGCCCCGTCACAATGGACGGGTTTTGTACACGTACACCAACGATAACTTCTTTAATGAAAATCTCCCTGACGGGCAGACAGTCATGACAAAGGCGTGGAGTGAAATGGTCTTAATTACTATTGTACATTCATGACAGGAAGTGGTGGATGGAACGGGGGAGAAATGACAACCTGGGACACTATTATTTTGAAAAGACAAACCTTAATGAAGCCATTGTGACAGTCATTTACTTCCCACTAAAACCCATTCTCTTGTGTGGATGTGTAGACGTATCCAACACAGACTTTACTGGCTTCATTAGACATTGTTCAGGCGGTGGCAGTGATCCTTTTCAACTCGCTGGCGTTTTGACGCCAATTGTTTTGACTGCGGCGCCGCTGATAAATATGAATTTAAATGCGGCCGCGCAACAGCTGGAAGAATGGGCTTTTGTCGCAAACCAAAACAATGCGCCCGGCATCTTCTTCTTCTTCTTCGTCTTCTTCTGCGCAAATGAAAACACCCTTTAAGATCCGCTCCATTGTTGAGCGTAAAGGTCCCCCCTCGCTCATGCTCTGTCACATTCAGCAGCTTTAACACCATGTGATGTCAAAGAAGCCGCACAAAGGGAGTCAGAAGACATCATCTGAGAGATGCTCCGGCTCAGATCTGCTGCTGCCGAATGATTGTTGTTTTGTTTGTGCGCTCAACACCTCATTTATCACACAATACAATGGCTTTTGTTTCTCTGTGTTCCTTGAATAAAGTTACACGTGGCTTCGTTTTGCTGTGGCTGCAGCCACTGCTGATGCTGATAACCTTTCCTGGTGTTTATTTATATGAAAAATTATTCAAATTATGATTGTACAGGTTGTCAAGTGCAATCGAAGCTTTGCCCGCCCACCCTTAGGATCATAATAGGACAAGTCAATTCCTCTGCTTTACATTGTATTTAACGCTAATATTAATTTGTTTGTGCGAAGCTCCGTCAACAGTGTGTATAGTGGGTTTGTGTGTGTGTGTATGTGTGGATTGATTGTGTAATCTGAGTCTTATCTCCATGGGTCTGCAGAGATCACGCAGTCCCGAGTTCTATACACCCTGTCAAACACACAGATTCAAATCAGGACTTAGGCCGAGGCCCATTAGCCTATCGGCTCTGGGCATTTAAGACGACTGAGAGGGGACAGACAATCGCTAAAAAAAAAGTGACGAGGAGCAACTTCAACGATTAATGCATTTTTACTTTTACGCCAGACCTGGTATCTTTACTGACACTTCCTTTGAAGAAAATAGACACTGACACGGCTACTTCCCGACTACGACCACAATACTAACTTTGACCGACACAGTTGGGTTTGGAGCAATACACTAATAGAGTGCAACAGGAATGGGTCTATCCAGAATCCATAAATCACTTTGTTTTCATTATTTTTGTTAATCTAATTATGTTGTTGAGGAGTTTAAGGTCACGCTGACAGATTCTGATGGAGTATGAAAAAAAAAAAATTTCTAGGTCCAGTGTAAATGCAACGAGGACACGGTTCATTTTCATTTGGAATGTTGTAGAGAATGATCTCACTCCCAATGACATGCTGGCTGGATAATGGGTATTTTACAGAATCTCATTACGGGGGAGAAAATAAACAGTTAATAGAGAGCAACATGTTTATTTGGAGAAAAATCAAAACACTGCAACAAATTTGTTTTATTTGGCTGGACTTCTCTCTAATGGAATACAATTGAAGGTTTTTATGTCATTATCTTGTTTGTTTTGAAAGATCAATTTGTGATTGAGCTGCTTTTTTCCTCATTATCGTGTCAAGGTCGACTGGACATCATTATCATAATTAGCATTACAATTGTCATTATTTTATGTAATACTCAATTAACTGTGCTTGACCAACTGCGGCAACGTAAAGTATGCTGAGTGAACTGTAATTAATACTCAAGCACCTCATAGTGAGATAATACACATTATGACATATGATTTGAGACTTTAGTATAACTAATAAAATAAGGGGATTTTGTGTACTTGGTTTATGTTCGGTTATATTCAGGAGAGAGATTTTCATTTACATTTTATTCAAATTAAAACTGTAGTTTTTTTCCACAAAAACAATTTGGAAAAATTCAGAATTATCATTGTTTATGTGTCACCACCTCCACCAGTGGCTGATCGGTCTACCTCCTTCCTCACAGGCGCCCACCACCACCACACGGCCACACAAGGTCAAAGTCTATTTATAACATCCCGTTTTATATATCACGAATAAACACCTGGCTCATTATCTTCCCTGTCCTGCCTCCACCTCTTCTCCTCTCATGTCCCCTTCGTCTTTTCATAAACCGGTCATAAGTGAGAGGCTTCAGATGAAGTGCAGAATAAACCTGGCCCTTTGTATCCTGAAGGCCTTTTTGTAAAGTTCACACACGACGACTCAGCCCGGATAGAAAGGTTGGCGCTGTTTGGACGTCAGGGTTGGAACGACCCATTAAAGGGTCATAAAACTACTGTGGCAGCACCTGAGAGGCCACTGAATCCATGCCTGCAAGCGCTCTGCTTCTGGTTTAAACCAGATTGATAGATTGTAAACACACCTTAACTTCACCAACATGTGCAGCCAGCATCGAACTGGTGCAGCAATGATTAATTACCCTAATTAAACGGAATTTAATTTGGTAATCAGTCTGTTTAAATGCACGGCACAGGTCTCCTGAAATAGGGGCAGTAAACAACAACACAACAGCGCACTGCAAAAAAAACATCTCCATGGCTTTTAAAGATCCTATTTTCAATGACAAAAAGCCTTGTCGAAGAACGCGTTTTTGTTTTTCCAAGAATACTGCTGCAAATAAAAAAATAAATCAGTAGAGTAATTGATCAAAATTGTATTGCAGTAAATCAAATTAAACTTGGGTAAAATTCTAGATGTGATAAGATAATGAATGCACTATTATCTAATGACGTTCTGCTGTGGAGGCCTTTAGACCAAAACACATCAAAGTGTATTTTTACGATCTAATACAACTATTCTATAATAATAGAGGAATCTAATAAGCACCTTTGAACAGAGTGACTCCAATTCTCGAATTTATTTTGTTTCTAAGAGCGACGAATTCCAAAAATGGCCAAAAGATGTTGCATCTGTTTACAGGAAATTCAATGTGTTTTGCAGAGACAAGACATGAAATGGAAACTACTTGGTGCATTAGCGCCACCTGGGTCGACTGGAGTTGTTACACTCTCATGCAAATATGCTCCAATGCTAACTCACTGCTCATGGAAAACATCAGATTATCAACCTAACCTAATCTCAAATCACTTTATGTCACTGAAGTTTTATTGTTTCCTTGACTCATAAGTCGCAGTTACAACAAATAGAATCTACAGTTGTTGTTTTTAGAAACACAAGAGCATGAAAAATGCCCTCTGGGCTTCTTCAAAAAGCCATTGGTCGGCACCGAATCCATCAGCGAAAGGCAGAGCCTCTGCGTTCCTGTCTGATTCAGTTAGTGCGTATGAAATGGAGCATCTGCAGAAGCTCCCACAGAGTATGTAAACATAAGCTCTACCTTGGGAAATGAGCTGAGAGGTCATTTAGATTTTGGTGGGGCGGGCGGGGGGGGGGGGGGGGGTTGGTGGGGGGGGGGGGGGGGGGGGGGGGGGGGGGGGGGGGGGGGGGGGGGTGCTACCTTGTCGTGTCTCTGTCACCTGGTAACAGTTCAACACAGGAGAGGGAGCTCTCCAAGCTGATGTATTCTAAAGCACAGGGGCTAAACAGCAACACCTGGGCAACTCCGACCTCTCCTCTCCTCTCTGCCCCTCCTCCTCCTCCTCCTCCTCCTCCTCTGCCATTTCTTCTTCTCCCCGCTACATTGGCTCATCCTGCCTCCTGAGATATTAGGTAATCCTGTAGCAGGCGAGAGAGGTGATAGGCCGGCCCCCGTCTATATACAGTAATGATGCCTTATTTGTCGGGGAATCGGCGGCCAAACATCGCCACGGATATGCTTGACATGCTCGCCAAGAGCCATTCGGTGACCGATGCCCTATCGGGGGAACCTGTGGAAGGTGATAAGATGTAGGTGGGGTGGGTCGGTGGGTTGGGGGGGGGGGGGGGGGGGGGGTCCCGCCAAACAAAAAAAAAGCGNNNNGGGGGGGGGGGGGGGGGGGGGGGGGGGGGGGGGGGGGGGGGGGGGGGGGGGGGGGGGGGGGGGGGTTCCCGCCAATCACAACAACAGCTGAGACACCACATGGAAGTCAAGTTGCTTTTCAATCCCTATCTGAAGATTTGAATAATACAATGATCAGCACAAGAGAGAGAGAGAGAGAAAGAAATGGCATTACAGCTCATTTCCAGATCAATAGCTTTTCCTCTTCTTCCCTCCCTGCCCGAGATAAACCCATCACAGCTGAAGGATGGAGGAGTGGAGGAAGAGGAGGAAGAGAAGGAGGAGGAAAAAAAAAAAAACAGGGCACCACAGCCGGCCCATTTTATCTGATGGAGAGAGGTGAACAGACGGATTAGCTTCCACGGGATGAAAGCAGCAGCTCCTCGTCTCCCAGTCTCCATTCCCCCCTCCCGTCGTTTCCCCATCCGCCCACGCATCATCCACACCACGGTCTCCCCTCGCAACCACGAGAGCCATCCTTTACATGTCGCCGCCAATCTATCTATCTATCCATCTATCTACCCATCCATCTCTCCATCCATCCATCCACCAGCTGTGCTCCAGCCTCACAAAAGAAGCCTCTTGGCCGCACATGGCAACGGAAAAAACGGGCGCCAAAGATGGATGGGAGTGCAACTGGGGAGTTGAAGCAAAGTGTGGTGGCGCCCCCACGACGCTCCCACCCTCCCCGACTGTGTCGCCTAGACACCGACACATCAACACAGATCCACTCCCGCCGACAACAAACACCAACCAAAGAGGGAGGTTTCTTCGTTTTTTCAACTTCGGAGTTAAAGAGGAAATGGAAGGAGGAAAAAAAACAACAGTCTTACCTGGCGGACGACGGCACACCTTCGAATCTGCTCGCCCTGACGAGGACACGCGCTCATCTGTAGTAGGAGAAGGGGAAACAGGGTGTGAGTGTGTGTGTGTAATGAGTGTGAGGCTGGCAGAGAGAGAGAGAGAGAGAGAGAGAGAGAGAGAGAGAGAGAGGGAGAGGTGGAGCCTGGTTGGAAGGAGAGAGAGAGGGTGGAAGAGACAAAGAGGGCTGGATGATGATGACTCTGGCTGCCGTCTGCACAGCCAGTCTTGTGGGAGCAGAGTGGGGATTGGCGCTAGATGGTCTCTTGTTCAAACATGCGCGCGGCAGCTGCACCTCGTGCAAGGCAGCGAGATACAAACTGGGGGGGGGGGGGGTGGGGGGGTAGGGGGGGAGAGGGAGAGAGAGAGAGAGAGAGAGAGAGAGAGAGTGACACCTAAAGCAAGCGTCGTCACGCGGCACTTCCAAGGAATCCCTCCAGTGAGAGCAGCACTGCATCAGTGAGTCCTTGGCTGTGATTGGCCGCGTGGTGGGGAGATGCCAAGGATGGTGGACAATTCTGTGTAACCCAGGATGACCCTTTCACCACATATTAGTACCCCTCCCTCCCCCCACCCCCCTGCTCAGCCCCTCCAGGCACCAGTCACCTTCAAGGACACTTCAAAAAAAAATCCCCAAGGAGATTGTGTGTGTGTGTGTGTGTGTGTGTGTGTGTGTGTGTGTGTGTGTGTGTGTGCGCGTAAATATGTGTTTGTAGGTTCGTAGTAAAACCCTGGCCTGCCCTTGCACATGAACAAATACAGACACACACACACACACACACACAACACCCAGATAGAACTTGCCCGTGAAGGGTGGATGATTTGGAGCCAATAGAAAAAGTCTGGAAGGACGATCGTTCTTTGCAGTGATTGAGTATGTTGTCATGCCAACCTGAACCAAACGATGAGGTCATACACTGACGGCACACTCAGGTAAATGAGACGGATTTGTTTTTTCAAACGTCAAAAATCTGGCGTGTAAACATTATGTAATCATCAAATCTTGAAAATCAATTTGCTAATTGTTGTTCACATTTAAATTGTATCATTGGATCAAAAGGCTTCCAGTTTGGTGAAGTGACGGTGAAGTGATCATGTGATGTGGCGGGGGGCTCGTCAATATGGAAAGTGGCTTGTAAAGCCATTTCTCGGAGCCGCAGGTAGATGATGAGGTTTTCCATTGGCTGAATAATGACCAGCTCCCTGCTGCACTTTGTGTTACATGTGTTTCCCATCACACACGAGGAGGTGCGCCTTATGTATACGAGGCAGTCTTATCACTATAGTAACATAATGACAGCTGGATTGCATTACGCTTTAAAGGTGACCTGGCAGTGCCCAGGATAATCGGTTTCATGCTCACACAACATATTTGGTCGTCGTGCTAACGTCATGTTATGAAACACGTCGTTGATGAGAAATGTTGCTGTGGCAACGTCAACAAAGAAAAGTGTCTGTGCTCTTGAGCTTGGTAGTGAGCTGAAGATCATTGGCCAATCAGATTCTGTCTCCGTCTCATCCAGCCAACCACACGGCGGCTGTTCCCCTCTCTCCATCCCAGTCAATCAATCAATCGATCAATCACATTTCATCTACATAGCCCACAATCACAACATTCAGTAACATCCTCTGTCCATAAAAGGCATACGTGTAGATCTAAAAGTGTCCTCTACTTTCTTACAGACCCAGCCCTCACCCTCTCACTCTCTTATAAATGCGATGACATCACGCATGGGGTTTAAAACGCCAAAGATCACTAATATTTACTTATTGTTATTATGCAACTATTGGAAAGATGAATGCAATACTTTCACAGTGTCTCATTCTCCACATTCCCACATCGCACATAAACGCACCACTTTGACGGCTGAAGCGCTGATTATTAGTTTAAAATTCAAAATGACCCACACGTCAAGAAACGCTCGTTTGATGCAATTATGCTGTCTAATGGTGTTTTCATCGGCGTAATGTATGGTAATCTATTCATATATATATGAAAGACATTAGCATAAAAGCATGCACTTGGAATTCAATATTTTCTGTGCAGAAGTGCAACAATAACACACAGCTGACGTCCAGATGAAGCCTTAAAACTGTAATTTACACATCTATCTGTGTCACAATCTGAAGTGCTGTGGATGCAAACACTGACTCCACATGAATGATAATAAGTACAATGCTAAAATTAGACGCTTTATTCATTTTGGCTGACATACCTAAAGGCATATACAGTAGCCCATAATGGATACAACATGCAACTTCACCTCAAGATGTCACCAAATCCTACACACTGCATCTTTAAAACCTATCTATCTCTTGTCATGTTGTTTATCAGTCTGACAGAAGGCTGAAAAACAAAGAGAAGAGTCTGTTTCCACTGGTGACTCACGTACTGTAACACCCTGTGGCGATCCCTCTTTATCTCACACTTGAAAAGGTCATCCTCCTCTCCAGCAGAGCTCTGATTTTTCACCGTGAGAACGTTATAATCCAGAGATAAAGAAGTCAAGGCGGAAATAAAAAGGAATTTAGTCATATGCTAATAAACTTAGAAAATAAAAATGTCCGGGACTGACATTTGATATTCACAGGGTCTATTTGGTATAGATGGTCTGCAGCGTTTCATAATTAGGAGTGGGAGGACGTCAATACTGATGTCTTTAAAGAGGAGAGAGAGAGAGAGAGAGCGAGAGAGAGAGAGAGAGAGAGAGAGAGAGAGAATGGAAATGCAAACGTTTAGCCATTTGGACAGTAAAAGCTTAATTTCATGTGAAGGGTTTGAAAGGTCTAGAACACTGTCTACAAGGGATTTTGTGAGTTGTGAGTATTGTGAGTATTTTCCCTCGAGTCCTCCTCTGTCTCACAAAGCCAGATTTCTCGAGGTCGAGAACAAACCTGAGTGAGAACTTCATCCAGTCCTCATCTATACTCATCTCTATTAGAATAAAACGCATCATATCCGTATATATTAAAATAAGACAGTGGTGTTATTGCTGGCAAAAAAGGTACGAGTATGACTGTTTGGGCTTTATGCACCTGTAAGCACCTTTTTCAGGACAAAGCAAGACTGCGTCCATTGCACCGTATCCAGCTCTTGTAATCGATCAATCAATATTTATTCATTTATACAGCCCTTTACAGCACCAGAGGGTGCCCAAAGTGCATAAATATTCACATAAAGAGGTAACAGCAATAAGCATAACAGAATAAAGTCATTCACATGTGTGTAACGGAAAGGGCCTCAGTGCTGCAGGGTATGAAAAGCCAGCCACTTGCAGTTCACAGGGTGGCCACTTGAGGCTGCCCATTTGAAAATGTGCCTGGAATTAAGAGCGTGGCCTCTTGAGCAACACCTGTGCCGGCCTTCTGCGGGTGCTGCGACAGCGCCGCGCGCCCAACCCCAGCTCTACCTGTGCTCCGCCTCTTTGCCCGTCTTTGGATGAAGCAGGAAGTAGGAGGAGTTAGCCAGATGGTTGACCAGTGACTCACCCACAAATTAAGCCTGACAAGCACTCTGCAGCAACGTCACGGACCATTGAAAAACAAGTGGGTCAGAGGCTTTTATGATTAATTGAGTCATTGGAATGTGATCGAAACTGCAGGTATAGCTGAATAGTTTATGCTCAACTCTCATGTCCGTGAGGTAAATCAAGTCTGACATTGGCTCGGAGTGCTCATCTCCAACAGCAACGACACTTCTGTGAAAGTGAACCCTCTCAGTGTCGCGGCTCGGTCCCTCTGCTGGACGGTCATCACTGACTTTAATGGCTGTTTGTCTTCATAAAAAAAGAGCTCATCGGTTCTGGAAAGGGGCTCCACTGGCGCGGCCACACGGTCAACAGCAGGACCACCAGCTGCATCCTCACAAATAGCTTGGCCCCAGACTTTTTGTGTCCCTGGCCCCCATCCCAGCCGGCTGCCCCCCCCCCCCCCCCCCCCCCCCCCCCCCCCCACCACCACCACCCCACCCCCGTCCCCAAACAACCAGGCCAGACCACGGCCAGCCCCTAAACCTCGGACAGGGGTTTGTCTCTGAGGTGTGGAAACAAAACATGGCCGACCCCTCGTTGTCGGAGCGGCGTCCTCTGTCACAGAGTCTCTCGTCTGGTGAGTGCAGAACAAAATCAAAGTGACAGGATTAATCATGTGACAGGGGAAATAATTAAAGAGGCAATAAAAGGACCAAGTGAGTCCCTTCCACTGTTCGTCAGAGAGACGATGGCCGCTTGGCTAAACAAGAAAGCAGGTCAAAGTCGTCCACCACTCGCTAGCTCATATTTTTAGACAAGTTACAAGGGCAATCAGCTGCAACATGGAAACCGTGCTGCGATACATATCACCAGATCCTACACTCAGACCTAAGAGTGCATTTAAAGATGCAGTGTGTACGATTTCGGTCAATCTTCTATTGATACAAAAAAAATGTTATATAGACATTTATAATCACCACAATGTATGACTTTTTTTACTTTTATGTTTGTGTTCGTTTAGGTTTATCTTTACCTTTTTTACATGACCCTACAATGGGCACTTTGTAATGTATATTATACATTATACATCAGGTGTGGGTCCACCCTATGGGGGCTGCCATCTTTTGAGGGTGAGGTGATACGCAAAATGCAACTTCACCAGTAGATGTCATCAATAAGTGACACAATAGGTTTGGACGTAAACACACCCTGATGATTGCGTCCATCAGATCAATCCGATTCTTCTCAAGGTGATGGAGCAGAAAAGCGACAGATTCCCTCTCCTCATTAGAGGAGTTCACGGGGTCGCTGATTGTATTCCTATGCCTGGTTGCTCTTGAGCAAGCTTCTTCAGATGCATTAGTCCCACCCCCCCCCCCCCCCCCCCCCCCCCCCCCCCCCCCACCCCCCACTCCCACCACACACACACTTGGCCGCATTGGATTAAAAACGCGCTGGGGTCAAGTAGCTTCTGTGATTCCACCGTGATTCCTGGAGGAGGATTCATCGATGGAGGAGCACCTGCTGCACACACGGCGCCGCGGGAAACCCGGTGTGTTCCTCTCCTCTTGTTTACAGATCGACAGCATCTCTGGGAGAGGACGGGGCGACAGCTTGTGACAGGCTGATAGATGATGTGACACTCATGCGCCTCTGTGTCATCTCTGCATCAGCACCCTCTCCCATCCCTCCCTCCTCCCCTCACACCTCGGGGGAGGACGCACAGCACATGTGGCTCTGCATGTAGATCTTCTCTTCCAAACCATTTATCCTTACGTGGAGGAGAAGCCTGATGGCTAAATTCGTGGTGTCTGACAGCCCCCGTCGGAATGTTTGTGGATGGGTACAGACGATTATGTTCGAGGAAGGAGGAGCAAGATGAGACGGGTGACAGGTGGATGTGAAAGGACACGGAGGAATCTGCATGGAAATGAGCACATTCGCCAAAAAAATTACATGTCAGGATGTCGGTGCAGGGAAATGGAGGAGGGATGTGATGGAAGGACGGATAGAGGATGAACATGCGTTCCGCGGCAATTGCGCTGCCAAATCACCAGGGGGCGTGAAGCAGATATGGCGATGGTTTCAGATTTCAACTATCTCTGCGGAAGGTCCAGAGCAGGGAAAAGCGCCTTACTTTAAAGATAAACATAGAAACTTTGCTTTAACCAATCTAAAACACTCTTTACGGTGTTAAAGGCAATACTTCATTAGTGTTTGACATTTGAGATTGAGTGACGTAACCTATAACTGTCCATAATCAATGGAACATCTTGATAAAACAGTCTGGCTTACAGGGCTGTTGAAACTCAAACTAAGACAGGAAACAGCTCATCTCACAGCTAATCTTTTTACATTGTCATCTCTTCAACCCTTTAAAACTTCAATTCATAGGCAGGACAGCAATTGCAGGGGCATCCCTTGGTAAGAGCCACACTGGGAATTTCTTATTGACCATCATAGAGGGATAATTCCCTCAAGATAATCCAAGATTGTCATTCTTCTTTTTGTTAAAGTTAATCCGAAATACACAGATTAAAAACCTGAACTATCATTTCTCTATCCAGGTGTATTTTCAGCCTTTTACTGGTGAAAGGTGAAAACATCCAGTAACAAAGACAACAGTCTTAAAAAAACGAAATGTGAAACCTGTAGTGGGTTTTCTCTCCATCACTGCGCCTGCTAATGGTTTCTATTGTTATGGTGAAATTGAGTTCAGAGGATTAACTTAAAGCTTAGACACGGAGAGGTAATTCCCTAAATACACTCACTGAACGTGAAGCTGTGATGAAATAGTCTGTCTGTCGAAATCAGATGTCCTTAGCGGAGGTTACATTATCATGAAAACACGTTTAAATGTGAGATATACAAATATTTTAGAATAACATTAGCTGCTCCTCTAAGGGGTCATACAAGTAGAAGGCGAGCCACTTCCTCTTATCAGTACATCCAGACCACCAACCAGCAAGCCTTATCGGCCCACTTGCCCTGGAGATGTTTGGGCCCGGCCATGCACCGACGCCTTCACACCAACTTCAACACACGATAACACCTGCGATTGTATGATCCAACATCGACCCGACTGTCAAAACCCAGTTATTTTTTCCCTTTGGTGATAAATGGGACTAGCATGTTTGCCTGAGAGCATATCATCAACTCGTAGGAGCCAAGATGGCTGCCTGCGTGCCCTCCAGTGACAGAGTGGTCAACTGCCCACTCAGACCAATGCCTTACAGGGGATACAGAGCGTAATGCGGGTCCTGGCTGCACTGGTTTGCTGCACTGTGGTTCAATAGTCTATGAAATGGTCCTTGACGCGGGAGATCTTTACTCTGATCGACCGGCGGCAGCAAATGATGCTCACACAAGAAATAAATCAATGGCCACGGTCATGTGACATGCATGAGAAGAAAAGACTTTGGGCCTTAAAGGTCCAGTTTGTGAGATTTAGGTGAAACTATTGTCATTTCTATTGGCGGAGTTGGAATATTAGCAATTATTCCAATTGCTCTTTATTATGTTATGATCACCAGAATTAACGGATGAGCCCAATACAGTGGTGGAAACACTTGCAGTTCACAAGGTGGCCACTTGAGGCGGACTCCAAAAGCGAGTCAGTCCCCATGGACTGCCATGTTCACTCAAGAGGTAAATTGAATTTTCATTCTCCTGACAACTCTTATTCTCATTCTATCCAGGTTTGAAAATATGCATAATTCAGGGGCGTGGCCTCTTGAGTGACACCTGGGCTGACTTTCTGTGGATGCTGCGACAGCATCAATGGCCCCACTCCAGCGCAACTATTACTCCACCTCTTTGCCCATTTTTGGATGAACCAGGAAGTAGGAGGAGTTAGGCATCAGTAAGATGGCCTCATAAGAAGTCTGGTGAAGCCATGGACGCCATGTCCATCTTCTATGTCTTAAACCCCCGTAGCAAAGGTGGGAATTGAACCAGAGACCCTTACGCCAAGGTAACAGTAACATTCATTCTCCACACATCCCTCCACAAGTCAATTAACAGAGACATGTACAGGTGCGAGCGGATACGGCGCCTGACAGATACCAAGGAAAACCCTGTACCCGGCAAATGATTCTGTCAGGAGATCTCTCCGATACGTTATTGTTTCAAGACCCGAGTGATTAAACCCTCCCTCTGTTGCGCGGCAGCCATGATGTACTATCACGCAGCTTTCCCCCCTGTGAACCTATTCTTAGTGGCGGTATCATCTTCATCATGTGGTGGGTTATTTTTAGTCGCCAGCGCGAGTGAGGGAGTCTCACAGCTGTTTGCTGCTGGTACAACATGTTACAGATCCACGGCTCTGAGCCTGGAACAAACATCCACCATCATGTGGATCTGAGGGCGTATTGATCGGCATCCCATAATGCACTTTCAATACGATTTAGTCGCCAAAGTTAGGTAGTAAATGGAAAATCAATCCTGTTTTACAAATGCACCAGTATTGTCATCCCAGCTGTTTTAGCGTCAAATGCCAAACGCATGATGTCATAGACTGTATGTAAACAAAGGAAATGATTAACTAGCGGAGAGCTTCTTGACTTGCAGTACATGAGACGCGGCAAAGGATCAATATTGGACCTGATATTGGACCTGATACACCAAATTACATCACTACGCACTGTCTCCTGTCCAACTCAAACTCACCGATTCCGAGCGGCACAGGCTCCCCCTGGTGTCCCGGCATAGTCAATACTGGTCATAAAACCAACATTTAGAAAATGAGTTCGCGAGCCCGATTTGTTTCTGTCTTCAATGCAATAAAATCTCCAAACGCACACACACACACACACACACACTCAGTTTGCAGTACAAGGCATGTAAAAAAATTCTTCAATATAAAAAAAAAGGTTTTATTAGGATAAAAAAAACTGCCAGGGGGCATATTTCAAGTTTTCAGTTACTAAGGTTTAAAAACTTCTCATCTTCTCAATTCCCACAAACGCAAAAGGGGGGGATAACATATATATATATATATATATATATATATACATACATATACATCTCTCGAAGAGAAAAATGATATATTTCAGTTGCTGGTTCTCTGACTGTGTCCTGCTCTGTAATTTAAAAGGTGGGAGCTGCCCACACACTTGGTGGAGTCATTCTGAAACAATAAAGGTGAGCGTAATTACTGATTTTTAATCATAGACCATTTTAAATGTATCTAAAAGCCACAAAGACCGATTATATAACCGGATTTACCCCTGCTATTATCTCTATAATCGCTCCTGCTCCTTTTACTTCATTCTGAAACTTACACAACTGTTAACATGACAAAGAAAAGCTATTTGCTGAACATGCGAGTCCAGAGAAAGTGTTGTAATTATAAAGTTTCACCGTGCAATTATTGTTTTGACTCGCACCTTTCCTTCCAAATAAACTGCGAAAAGAAAGAGTGAGGCCTCGCACACCTGCAGGGATCAGAGCGGATCTCAGAGGCAGAACAATTAATCACAGGATGGTTAAACGATGGCGATGACAGCAGCGACTGGCACCCTGTAATTTTCCTGGCCAGTATTATCTGTAATTTCACTCATTGCCCAACACAACAAGGCTTCCATCGTCACTCAAGTCTAAGTGCTTTTTCAGCATTTTCCCTAAGATGGTGGGGGGGGGGTGGGGGGGTTGTGTTGGTGCTATTACATTGGATATGGTCGGTGGTGGTGGTGAACTGTAATTTTCCTCTCAGATCATCCACGGTTATCAGTCACGGTCAACGGAGAGACTCGTCCCAACTCTTCCAAGTCGTCCGGCTCATTGGGTTTCGGAGATAAAACTAAAGTTTTGCGAACAGGAAGCGCCGACGTTCTGCAGAAAGGCTGTAATTTAAAAACTTTCTGTTCTCGGAAAGTTTTTGGCAGATTCTCCTTCTAAAGAAACTGGAGGTGAGAGGGTCACGAACACGTCAAGCTCTCACAAAATTTTATGCTACATTGGATTATGCCAAAAGTTTCAGGGTTATTAAAATCCAGCTAATGAAATGTCTCCGTTCTTCCACACATTAAAGGTTCAGAATACATTATTGTTGCTATGGTTACACCTGTTCTACTACACACCGTTTGCTAGATGGTTGGTTCTTATTAGTCACAACAAAGCAGCAATCTCCGAGGCTGACTGATGAGGCCAATACAGAAGTGGAAGAACTTGCAGTTGGCAAGGTGGCCACTTGAGGCTGGCTCCAAAAGCGAGTCCATAGTCCATAGACTCCCATGTTAAAATGTTCAACTTTAGAGGTGAATCAAACATGTTTACGACCTGGTACACAGGGGTGATTTTTTTTCCCCCCAAACATGTTTATTTGTATTCTATCGAAGATTAAGATTGTGCGTAATAAAGGGGGCGTAGCCTCTGGAGTGACAGCTGGGCTGAGCCAAATTACACCACAATCTGCTTCCTGTTTTTGTGGATGAGGATATTTTCTGATACTGAGGTGGAAACACTCCGTAATTGTCCTTGTGGCTTCAAAATGAAAACACAGAGGCTACTGCTACATTAGCAGAGTGGGTGTATTTTAGGTTTGTTTGTGTGAAATAGGCTTTTAAGAGAATGATGGGCTCAGCTCTGGTCGTTCATACTCCTGAAATAACGGGGCCCCGGCTCATTTCAGCACATGTTTCAGCAGAGAGGTTCTTGACCCCTTATTCAAAAAATAGAAAAAAACACAGTGACCACACTAAAAGGGAAAATGAGAATTTAGGGAGCCAGACGGTGAAGAATAATCTGCTTTAAAATAACACCCAGGACCTCGCAGTTTATAAAACGGCATTAGCAGCTAATTGAGGCAGGCTACAACGACAAGGCTATACTACTGAGTCACACACTGAAATAAACAGAGGTGCGCGTGATGACCCTTTAGCAACAGAGGGTCAAATACAATGTAAGAGTTCAGTGAAAGTACAAACTAGACTCATTTAGCCAAATCAACTACAAAATGGCCATCTTAAGATATAAGACATGAGTCGCCCATCTTAAGTAGTAAGTATTTTTATGTCTTAAACAGCTAGCTTCAAAAAGTTGCACACATTCTCCATCGTTTTGACAGTTAACGTCGCCCTCTTCAGGTCAGACACTCGATGTGCATCCTTATGTGAATCCTAGGATGCATCCTCAAATGCTTCCCTCATGCATTCTTCAATGCCTCCTCAATGAGCCCTCAATTGCAACCTCAAGTATGTCATCAATGCGTCCTCCATCAAATTCTCCCTACAATGCATACTCAAGTGTGTACTAAATTGCATCCTTGTATGCATCCTTGGGTGCATCCTCAATTGTGTCCACGATGTGCCCTAAATTGCATCCTTACATGCATGCTGAGAAGCCTCCTCATGCATCCTCAACGATCCCTCAAATGCATCCTCAAATAACTCCTTGAATACTTCAAAGAGCCAATCCTTGCATCCCAAAACTGTTCCTGGGATGTGTCCTTGAATGTGTCCTTGAATGCATCCTCGATGTTCCATAAAAGGTATCTTCAGGTATCAAACATCTGAACCTTCATTTTTGAAAACCTTGCCAGGGATCATGTGACCTCGGGGCTGTGTAACTCGACCCCATCAGCAAATGTTAACATCAACCGTGAGCATCAAACTCACAACTTCATGTGCGGAACCCTCCATTGTGCCTCTTCTTAGACCATCACCAGCCGATTATCACCACGGTAACGGCCGGTCATAATCAGGCAGAGTGATTTCCCACTCTGCCACTTTTCCCTCCACTCACCTGCAAACCAAGCAGCTGCTGTTTGAGTCTTTAAGATCATTAAAGATGAGAGAAGGTGGATTTGTCAACTGTTTATCGCCTCCATTCACACGCACAGGACGCAGAGAACAGCTTATCATTTGAAGGGCCCACTCAAGCGAATGTGATGTGTGTGTGTGTGTGTGTGTGTGTGTGTGTGTGTGTGTGTGTGTGTGTGTGGATCCACATCACATGACCACACATCTCCAGCCTGCAGCTGGGCTCCAGTGTACAGTCCCACACACAATCCCAGTCAGGCTCATCCTACAGATTTCACGTCAGTGCTCGGATCCTATAGTATAGACCTTTATCTCCCAGGATGCACTGCAGTCCTCGGGCTGCTTAACGCGATGAATAGACCCTGTGTGAATCTGCCGCCGCCTCTTTAACCGTTTGAAAGTGAAGCCGCGGAACAAACATCCAGCTGAAACCTCTTTACTCCGGATGCTGGCTTCTACAGACGGACACTACACATCTTGAAAACAACCACCAGTATAGAACTGCGCTTCTCCACTGGTCTGGGTTTGGAACCCACCATCATCCCTTAATCACGGGCTGCGACCCAAATCCAGGACATTTTTCAACTTCTCAAATGTATTTAATGAAAAGATGGAGCGGCTTGAACAATTTGAATAGTTCATATTACCGCAGAGTGATATCACACAAAAAACAACTTCAATGATTTAAAAAGAATGACCAGCAGGTGGCGACACTAGAGAGGAAAATATTCCCATTTACACTCAATTAGCTTCATTTGAATTAAAAACCAAAAAGTGCATCTTAGGGATACAAGGTAATACAACTGCCATGCATTCAAAATTCCTCTTCAAAATAAAAGCATCACGACCCACCAGTTGAGAATCCCTGATATAGAGCACTACAAAGAAGTACGATGCACACACACCTGCACAAAAGTGTGCCCGTGTACGCCGTAGGGGGTTTTCTAATTTGAGCCGTATGCTTTTTAATATGAGCCGTTCTACATTTCTAACTAAACACAAGTACCCTTTTTATTATTAGGGCACCCGGGGCAATTTCACTTAGAGCTAGAATATCATTTTCACTCATCAGTTGTTCTACCTGCAAATAAAGCAGCATTGAAATTGCGATAACGAGCATTTTAATTTGCAACGACGTGCTCAGAAAGATCCGATGCTGTTTCCTTTTACTGGTCCTGCAGAGCGGCTTTCAAATGCATGCGAGCAAAGTGGTTATTTTCGAGAAATGACAATGCCGAGTTAGAGAGTGAGAGAAGGTGAGACATGGTTACGTGCAGCGCGCGGGGGGGGGGGGGGGGGGGAGGGAATAAAAAAGGAAAGGGGGGGGGGGGGAGTGAATAATACAGGAATCCAGGGGCCAACGCACGGAATTGAAGAGAAGAAAGCGAAAGCACACAGACGAGAGTGAGGTCAACAGAGTGTGAAAACGCTGTCTGACGAGTAAAGGCAGGTGTAGCGCAGCACGTGGAGTTTTTATAGAACAGCAGCAGAACAGAGGAATTGAAATGAGCAAATCAAACTTTTCAAATTGAAGACAGACAGATCAGATTTCTGCAAATGAGACACCACGTCAAGTGACAAGTGTAAAGTTATAGAGCTAAGATACACTGAGTGTGGCTACAGCAGAGCAATGTAATTACGATGAGAGTGGGGATGGATGCAAATACATAGCATTACATTGGCATTTAAAGGGGCAGTCTGTAAGATTTGGTGACATCTATGGGTGAAGTTGCATCATGTTGTAAAGTTCCGCTCCTCGTGTAAATATGAATTCATATTATAATTAAAAATAATACATTTAGGTGATTATAAATCCATTGAAATGTCGGTATGTAATTGTTTTGTAATATTTTTAGAAGTGACAAAAATGAACAAAATATTACACACTGCACCTTAAAAATACTATATATATATATATATATATATATTTATATATATAGATATATAAACAAACATATGTAGTATATTTCATATGAAAGCATATTTCCAATACATCACTGCCCTGCAGCCACTCTGGTGTGCGCGCAGCCACTCTGGTGTGCGCGCAGCCACTCTGGTGTGCGCGCAGCCACTCTGGTGTGCGCGCAGCCACTCTGGTGTGCGCGCAGCCACTCTGGTGTGCGCGCAGCCACTCTGGTGTGCGCGCAGCCACTCTGGTGTGCGCGCAGCCACTCTGGTGTGCGCGCAGCCACTCTGGTGTGCGCGCAGCCACTCTGGTGTGCGCGCAGCCACTCTGGTGTGCGCGCAGCCACTCTGGTGTGCGCGCAGCCACTCTGGTGTGCGCGCAGCCACTCTGGTGTGCGCGCAGCCACTCTGGTGTGCGCGCAGCCACTCTGGTGTGCGCGCAGCCACTCTGGTGTGCGCGCAGCCACTCTGGTGTGCGCGCAGCCACTCTGGTGTGCGCGCAGCCACTCTGGTGTGCGCGCAGCCACTCTGGTGTGCGCGCAGCCACTCTGGTGTGCGCGCAGCCACTCTGGTGTGCGCGCAGCCACTCTTGCGCTTGTGCGTGTGTTTTCTATTGACTTTCATCCACAAACAATTAGATGCCATTAATTGTTCCCCGCGTTAACCTGAGTGTAAGTGAAAACAGATGTGTTTAAGTCAGTGATATTCATCCTTTATTCATGCTGTCGTCATGGTTTATTCATGTGCTGCTCAGGCATTTGCAGAGTGAATGAATATTGGATTAAAAGCGCCTTTATTTTATTCATGAGCCCAGATATTTTGGGCTGTTTGGAGGCTACTGAAATCTCCATGCTGTTTACACGCACACACACGCACACGCACACACACACACACACACACACACACACACACACACACACACACACACACAAAATAACAAAACATCTGTGTGTTAGAGCATTGGTTCTCAACTGGTCTGGGTTCGGGACCAACGCCTTAATGACAAACCGCGACCCAACTTGAGAAGAAAGGTCAACTTCTTTAAATAATTTTTTGAAAAGATGGCGCAGTTTGAACCTGAGGTAGTATCGAATATCTCCCCCCAAAAACAAGTTTATTGATAAACAAAAATGACCAGCAGGTGGCGACACTAGAAAGGAAAATATTCCAGTTTACACTTAGTTAGCTAGTCTGCGTCGTACTGGCATTTTTGCTCAATTAGCATATGAAGACCCAAGTTTGCTCTCTGTGAAATGACAGGTGTCTATTAGCATTACGGGGCGTCATCGCCACCTAACATTAAGGAGTGTAAATAGACGGCACTCCGATGCATAAAAAAACATTTTCAAAATAAAAGCACAGGATTTTTTTTGTCTTGAAGGTTCTTGAAGACCTTGGTTTTTTTCCATCTCTAAATATATTACAAAACAGTTAAATACTGACTTTTTTTGTGGATTTATTTTTACCTAAATGTATTGTCTTCCATTTGCCTTAAATTAGTCCTTTAACGTATATTTACACGAGGAGTGGGTCCTCTCAATGGCGTTTTCACAGTAGTAAAAGTGGATGAACTAAACATCTATCGAGATGTAAAGAGACAACTGAAACGCAGCATAGCTTCTCCTCCATGCTCAGAAGTGTGTGGTGTGGGATACAACGTGCAACTTCACCCCTAGATGTCACCAAATCGTACACACTGCTCATTAAACTTTCTCTTTTTTTTTTTTTTATCACGGTCAAAGGCCCGCGACCCACCGAAAACAGGTCCCACTTTTGGGTCCCGACCCACCCGCTGAGAATCACTGTTTTGGAGATGGGACGCATGTGTGTGCCATTGACCTAAAGTCAACCTAACGCTGTGTTGTTGTGCTTCTCGCAGCGCTGCCCCGCCATGGAGAAGATGAAGAGGATTAAGAAGCGTCTGTCGTTAACGCTGCGCTCCAGTCAGACCATCGACGAGTCCCTGTCTGAGCTGGCCGAGCAGATGACCATCGAAGATGGCGGCACCAAGGACAACGGTCAGTGATCGGTTGTCAGTGCTTTCGTTCGTGTTCAATTTCAACTGTTTTCAATTTTTGCATTTCCACCAGCAACGCAAAAGAAAAAGAGACATTTCTTTCATTCATGAGTTGAATCTGATTTTAAAACATATTTTGTGTGACGAGATATTGAAATGGATCTGAAAAAAAAACTGAATGAAAAATCGAGAAATATATTTGTTATGCAGAGATGCAAATGATCAGAATATTACCTCTGTCAAAGATATTTTATAATTAGGATGCAGAATACGGTCTACTGGTCTGATTTGTACAATATGCACTCGTACACGTCTGTCAGCTGGCGTGTAAAACACACACACACACACACACACACACACACACACACACACACACAGCCATCAGTGTCTTGGCAGCTCTCGGGGGGGATTTAAATTATGAAGCACTGATGATGCAGAGAGAGTTCAACATGTCACTCACAGCTGTAATGGACTTCTAGTGAGTTGCCCTCCATCATGTTATATAACAGGAGTAACTGCTCCATAACCAACACACACACACACACACACACACACACACACACACACACACACCCACCCTGAGAGCACCAAGCGAGGACGCACTCATGTATATATATTTGGAAACAGAATTCACACACGGGCCAAAACACGTTTTCTTCAACCTCTCGTTATTGCGCAACACTCTGGCACCCAGCCCCCGTGTGCCCACAACAAGCTGCCACAGTGATGGACCCGTGTGGTTGACACATGTGATTGACAGCTGCCAGTCTAAGCTGACTCATCTCCATTTGTTACAGACGTTTCCCCCTTTCAGTTCAGTGTTGTTATTTTATTCATCAGTCTGTGTGAAGATTTCCATGTCTGTGTGGATTTCATTGAGTCAGAACCTATGGAATCTGACAGACACCTTTGGGTGCTGCTGGACTTTTAACCTCCACTCTGTCGATGGGAAAAATAATCAAATGGGAGATGTTGGCGACCAGAGTTCCTTGGTTAATAGTAGATCAAATTCAGTTGAATTTCTAGTAGAGGCCCATGAATGAATCTCACTGTCATTAGTGACACTTATTTCTCTCTTCCAATTTTGCAAAGTCTTCCATTTCATTCGGTTTTTCCGTAAAGTATGGATGGGCAAATGTTGCGCAATAAATGGACAAAACATTCCTGCCAGGAGTGTTTTATTGTGCTCACACTGAGATACTTTGACAAACCCAAGTTACTGCACCTCATAGGTTTGTTTCTCACTATTTCAACCCTGTGGCTTAAAGGTGCAGTGTGTAAGATTTCTGTCATTTTTGTCAGCTCCAACGTTCATACTGACATTTTCATGAATTCATAACCGCCAAAACGTTTTATTCTTTTCCCTGCTCCCTTCAATGAGCCCATTCATGTGTATTTATTCATGTATGTCCTCTCTATGGCCACCATGTTGTTACGGTGGCGCAGACGCACGTACTGAACACCTTTTGAGTTTCAGTGACAACTGAGGTCAACCGTAGGTTCTCCTCCATGCTCAGAAGAGTGAGGTGATGGATACAACACGCTACTTCACCTCTAGATATCACCCCGGATGTTACACACTGCACCTTTTAAACGTCAGATTCATTTGTGTTGGTTTATTGTATATATTTATTGTTGATATTCGCTGTATTTGTCCCTCGGTGTGTCTTATTCCAGTGTTTCGGACGAGGCTGTGGAGCATGTGGAGAAACGTCGACCGTTGTTTTGTTGTGTTTCAGAGCCCTTCATGAGGAACGGCCGTCCCCCCACCTCCCACAGCATGCACTCCTTCCTGCACCAGTACACCGGCTCCTTCAAGAAGCCCCCGCTCCGCCGGCCCCACAGCGTCATCGGCGGCACCCTGGGATCCTTCATGGCCATGCCACGCAACGGCAGCCGACTTGGTGAGACGCATTCTCAGTCTCTTAACTCTCTCTCTCTCACACACACACACACACACACACACACTCAGAGCGCAACGCAAACGGAAGGAAGTGAGTGGAAGGAGAGCAGATGGTAATCCGGAAACAAACAGGAAATGTGTCACAGTCCTGCGATTCCCATCCTCCTCCTTCTATTCACACACGCGCTCAGGGCCAGTGACTGGACATCATTCCCACGAGGCAGCGCTTCTCTCTCTCTCTCTCTCTCTCTCTCTCTCTCTCTCTCTCTCTCTCTCTCTCTCTCTCTCCCTCCCCTCAGTACTGCTGTTTTTACCATAGTGACGGTTGGTGTGTGTGTGTGTGTGTGTGTGTTTGGTTTGTGTGTGTGGGGGAGGGTGGGGGGGGGGGGGGGGGGTTGTTTCACACGGTTTCCTGTGATTCCTTGATCGATCACAGCGTGTCGGAGCAGAGGCGACGCTGATGACTCAAAGCAGCAGCTCTGAGCCCACGGGGGGATGATGAGATGATTCATGGGATCGACATGTGGCTCTCGAATCCACCTGCGCCCCATGTTTTTTTTTATTCATAGACGTGAATGATTTCATTCAGGTTCTCGTTGCGATTTTATCAAATCCCCCCCAAACTTCCATTGAAGGCGCAGCGTGTACGCTTTGGTGACATCTGCTGGTGAAGTTGCGTACCGTCTCCATCACCTCCTCTTTCA
>JAFBJT010042130.1:79250-91999 GCA_016785325.1 Chascanopsetta lugubris | reverse complement strand
TGTTCTATTGAAACAGCCATGATCCCCATGATCATCCCCTTACCTTGTCACCATGGCAACCCTTGGGCTATTTGAGGGAGCATATATATACTTGTAAAATGTGTCAGCTACAAAGTGGAATCCAGATTTAGCCAAACCTAAACCCTCAAGGAATAGAGCATATTTTCACTTCCTGTTTCCTGCTCATTCTCTCCTCTGTCTTTTAACAGTACAACAAGCAATGACACATGGAACATTCCAGGAGCCCAAAGGCAACAGAAAGTGTCAGCTCCATCATAAGCAGCCTGAATTTGATTAGACACAGCTTCCAGCAACATGCACTTAAAACCCTACCACACTTAAAGGTACAGTACGCAGGATTGCTTGGAGTGTCCCATGCGCTGCGTAGTCATTTAGTTGAAGGTGCACTGTCCTGCAGTTGCCTCCAAGTTTGTGTGTAAGCTCTGATCCTCTCATCCGCTGTCAGTGCTCTTCATATGGAAACACATGACATTAATAATTAATATACTGATTGCGTCATATTCTGCAAATAAACTCTGAAAGTATTTGAGGGACGTTTGAATAAGGAACAACACAAACCTTTCCTGCAGGTAGAGATTGAAGTGTTCTTCGAGGGTGGCGTAGCTCAGTGTTTGCTGTTGATGTCGTGCAGGTGAAACAATAAGCGGCTTAAAGACGTCACACTCTCCAAAGTGGAAGAAGAGAAGATGACACTGATCCATTTTCTCTATCTGTGCGAATGATACGCTGTAGTTGCATTCCTTGTTACCTGTGTGAAATGTAAGGTTCAATTTCCTGTTCCCTGTTACTGAAACATTGTACAGAATTCAGTGACATCTAACGGAGCAAAGCCGTAACCCCCTCCTTCATTAAAACTCAGAACTTATTAAGTTTGTCCATTCTGGGCTACTTTAAAAACGTGGTGGTACAAAATGGCTTGTGGACACACTGAACCTTTAAATCCAAATTGTTTCTGGAGCTTTGAAAACACATGGAAATCCTGTCTAAACCCAACGGTCTCAAATCTGTTTATTTCCTTTTACAGGTGTCGGGCTCAGCTTAGCGAATCCGACGAGCGCTAGCGTTTCCCAACGCCTCTCGAGTGCGAATTACAGCGGCTTAGACGGACTTTCCCCCCAATTTGTCGAGAGGACAAAGGGCAATGATGCACATTCCTGAGGGCAGCAGCAGCAGCAGCAGCGGCGGCGGCGGCGGCGGCGGGGGAAACATTCCTCTCCACAGTGTTTGTAATTGTTCACAGCTGTAAAGACGGTCTGTTTCCTATTTGTCACATTCACGGGTCAGGCGCTACCATATTCTTCATAATCACTGGGCAATGGAGAGGGAGAAATAAATTAGAAGGGCGAGACAGCGGGCGTGGGCGGGGGTGGAGAGGGCCCTTGAAACGGGAGTGGTGGAGTGAAGAGTGCAGCTAAAGAGAGGCGGGGGTAATGAGGACAAATCACAGATAGAACAGGCCGTGTATAACAAGAGGATTCAAGAGAAACAAGATTTCTTTTTTTTTCTTTCTTTTTTTGTATCTTTGTCTCCAGAAGTGTGACTGTATGAAATAGCAGGAGGTAAACACAGGGTTAGTCTAGATGAGGATTGGGTTTCTATGGATCATAGAGTTCCAGTGCAGATGGGTTTCAATCATCTATCCTCGGATTTAACGAGGACACTCTTTAGAAATGTTTTTTGTGATTCTCAACTGGTGGGGCGCGACCCAAAAGAGGGTCGCGCACTTGTTTTCAGTGGGTCACGGGCCTTCGACAGAGAAAAGGAATTAAGCGGAGAGGATTTTTTTTATTCATCGTTGCATGTGCTATTCATTCACACTCCTTAGCAGTAGGTGGCGACGATGCCCTGTAATGATAATAAACACCCAATTTCACAGATAGAAGAAAACCTGCAGTTTGTTTACATATGCTGATTAGCCATGTAACACAAGTGCGACATTGTCTTCATGAAATATGGATTTTCTTATATTGAGGACAAAAGAAGACATGTATGTACGTTGTATTGCCTTGTGTCCCTAAGATGCACTGTTTGGTTTTTAATTAAAATGGAGCTAACTTGGTGTAAAAGGGAATATTTTCCCCTCTAACATTGCCACCTGCTGGTCATTTTTGTTTATCATTAAACTTTGAATCACTGTAAAACTCTGTACGATCTCAGGTTTAAAGGTGCAGTGTATACGAGTTCAGTCATTTTTTGTCAATTCTATCAATGGAAATAGAATTACAAAACTATCAGAGATATTTTTACACATGTATAATCACCCCAATGTATGACTTGCTTTTTACGTAACCCTTTGATGTATATTTACATGAGGTGTGGGTCCTCTCCATGGGGGTCGCCATGTTTTTACAGAAGTAAAAGTAGACGTACTAAACATCTTGGGATTTTGAATCAGCGGAAGTCCACCAAAGGTTCTCCTCCATGCTCAGAAGAGTGAGGGTGAGGTGATGGATACAACACCTAACATCACCTCAAGGTGTCACCAAATCGTACCCGCCGCACCTTCGCACCAAATTGAGGAATTGAACATTTTCCTCAATTCAGGTCGCAGCTCGTCATCAAGGGGCGGTGGTGGTGGGTCCCGAACCCAGACCGGTGAAAACCTCTTACAGTGTCTGACAGAGATAATGATGACTGCACAAGGCAGAGCAGGACTCGAGGAGCTGCCACTCTCACAGACACCTAATATCGCGTAAGCAGCGGTGGTGGCGCTCTGCTGCTGGCACTCATTTAATCAGAGCCTCTCAGTCCGATGCAGCGGCTCTGCTGGGACCCGGGATCTCCTGCCGCTTCTGCTGCTGCCTCTTGTTTGGTTCGAGATAAAGCTGTGCCCGTTGCGTGATTTGCATTTGTGCAGGCAATGCATCAGTCCTGACACGTTTACTTAGGCAAGGGGCGGGGAAGGTGGTGTGTGTGTGTGTATGTGTGTTTGTGTGTGTGTGTGTGGGGGGGGGTGTGGGTGTGGGTGGGGGTGGGGGGGGGGGGGGGGGGGGGGGGGGGGGGGGGGGTGGACTTGAACACCACTCCTCCATCTTGCACCATTAATAACAGGCGGTGTGTTTTCAGAGGGGCCTCATCGCGGAGGCGAACATGAAAGGGGAGCAGGGTGATGCAAGATAATGTACAGTATGATCATTTGATCGAAGAGACTTTCTAAAAGCTGGGCTTTGGATCGATTCTTCCAAAACAAAAACTTTTTTCGTCTTTGCATCAAAATGCATTCCAAGAGATCGGAATCAACCCCTCTGTCTGCGTTCCTTTATTTATAAATCATGTACAAAGGATGGATGTTAAACAGTCATTTGGATTATTATCATGGCTTCATCTTCTAACTTGTCTCGTTCTCACAGTGCACATCGACTGCGGGATTCGAACTCAAGACTTCAGCGCGTCGGAGCTGCAGCTGCAGCTGCAAGATCTTTGCTGTTTTTCATAATAAATGTTCAAGTGAGAGGTTTTTGTGGCTCCCTCATTAGAAACATGGTTTTGTGTAAGAAAATAGCAGGGGATGCTCTGAAGGGTTACACCACGAGTGAGTGGTGCAATACACAAGGGAACTTTTGGTGATAAGAGCCGACGTTGGTGTTGATTTGCTATGAACAAAAACTTAAGATCTCTGTAGCGGAGTGGAAATGGTAAGCGCTCTGAAGAGTAGAGCGCGGCTCTTTGGAGGATCTCCAGCTGGTTCTTTGAATGTGAACGGCAGAGTTCGTGTCTACAAACCACAGTCCCCACAAATTTACCTTAAAGGTGCAGTATGTAAGATTTCGGAAATTGTTATCACTTCCAAAAATATAACAAAACAATTACATGTTGATATTTTATAAATTTAGAATCACCAAAATGTTTTGTTTTTTTTTCCATTGCCCTTAAATGATCACATACATTTATATTTACATGAGGAGCAGGTCCTCTCTATGGGGGGCACCATGTTTTTACAGTAACCCAGAGTGGACATACTAACTGAAGTCTACCATAGGTTCTCCTGCATGTGTTCACATGTGGCATTAGCACAAGTCCCAGGTGACGGGACAAGTCGTCAGCTCAGCGTGCGTCATTTCACACCTGCTGTCATAACACATCCACTCATGTCTCCTGGGATCACTTAAGATCCCACTTCGGATTACAAATAAACATGTGCGTCATTTGACAATAACAGACAATTTTCACTTTCATTGTCCAAACATTTGAAAAGAGCCTCAATGACTTTATCACAAGACGTTTGCTCCATGCACAAAAGGTGTGAACACGTCCAGTAGACACGTTTGAGATTCAGTCAACACATTTAGAGGTGGGGGCCACATCCAAAACCACTCTTTATGACCGACCTCGATATCAAGATATTGATTCTATGCAGAAAAAGTGAACTCGTGTGCAATGGGCAAATAGTCTCACATACCCGCATAACAGCAACACGTCAATATATAGTATTTTCATGAGGGAAAAGGGAAGTTAAAATGTCAAAATTTAATTATTTGTAATTTAGCAAGGTGGGCTGCTGTTTGAAAGTTTCCTCCTGCTAATACAGACTTTATACTACATTGGTTAAATAGCTTCTCTGCTTCCATTAATAATGAACATGTCTGCCAGAGGTCACTTAACAGTAAAATGTAGCTGGGTCATGATTCCCCTCTTGAACCAATGACCAGAGGCCTACGTTTTCTAAACGACAGCAACACTCAAGGTCAACATAGGTAAAAAAGCCAAAATATGCTTTTATTTTGAAATGCTTCCCTTTCCTGTGTGCGTGATTCTGTCATGCTTAATGTGTATATGCGAGGATGGAGGCCAATCAACCCCAGTTGCATCTGGTAGCCTCCGTTCACAACACCCCACTCACTTTCTTAACCTTCAAAATAAAAGTCCCACTTCAGAAAACCACCCCCATTCATTTCCAAGTTGCTTTTAATATTAGTGTTGTTGTTTTTTTCTGAATTCATGAGCATAAGGGAACTGTTTGTATTTATTCAAAGGGACCGGTATTGGCTACAGAACAAAACTCTAACATTTTCAAATGCACTACATATATATATATATACATATGTATTTTTTTTATTTGTGCAGAATGTTAAATTATCCAACCCTGCATTAGAGGATAAGTGATTACAACTGAAGTAGCGTTGTAGAATTCAGTCCCCCAGTCTGATTTCACCTTCATTCAGTGAAATCACACCTGGGGTTCCTCTGGCACCTGCTGTGATAACCTGTGCGAGTATACAGGCTGCGGTCACTGGTGGGCATCGATCACCCTGTAATTGGTGGAGCTGCAACCGCAATCATTTATCATCATTTATCACCACAGGGGGGATTTGACCAGAGATATCCGAGCATGTTATGACTGATGAGCTGATCCGCCGTGCTCCTGTGACCTTTTACGAGACAGTAAATACGGAGTGAATGCTCCGGTAATGGCCGTGCGCCGGCTCAGCCCAGGACACACCTGCCCATAAGTCTCCATTAAACCGGGATAGACATGGTTCGTGTCTCCTGGAAGCTCCTCCCATGTTACTCGGGAACATGCCTCATTTTTAAATTTTTTTATTTGCACTTTTCTCATCACGTCTCGGGTCCCACCTGCCACCAATACGCACCTAGATGAACTAGTCCCTATAGCACAGACCTGGGGATTCCACAACCCCTGGGCCACATCTGGCAAACACCATCGACGACCCAATGTGGTTGCGTACGAGTTGCGGCGGTTTATACGTGACGCTAGAAAATGTTTTGCCGCAATGCGCTTTTATTTTGAAATTATTCTCTTTCCTGTGTGTGATTCAGTCATGCTTGATGTTTACATACGAGGATGGAGGCCATCAAGCCTAGTTGATTACGGTATAGCCTCCGTTCACAGCACCTCACCTCACTTTCAAAATGAAAGCCCCAATTTAGAAAACTACCCCCATTCCTGTGTTTATCTGTATTTCTGAGCATACGGGAACTGTTTTTATTTCTTCAAATGAACTGTTAATGTCTACAACAGTGGTTCTCAGCTGGTCTGGGTTTGGGACCCACCATTACCCCTTAATGACAAGTCAGGACCAAAATCCAATGTATTTAATGATATGTTTGAACCTGAGATAGTCCAGACTATCTATCAGCAAAACAGGGAATCATTACCACCTACTGTTAAGGAGTGTGAATAGACGGCACATCGATGCATACAAATTCCTCTTCAAAATAAAAGCACAGGATTTTTTCTCTAGACTTTTTTTTCCCCAGCCAAAGGCCTGCAACCCACTGAAACCGGGTCCTACCAGTTGAAAGTCTACAAAACAAAACGATCTCATTTGCCGATAATACTTGATGTTACTCAGGAAAATGCCTCATTCTTTTATTTGCCCTGTCCTCATCAGATCTCGGGTCCAGCTTGCTGCCAATATTCTGATTCAGCAGATCAGGCAGAAGCCACCATGAGGCTGTGAATGGTGGAAATCTAATTTCCCCCTCACTGCATGCTGTACTTTTCCTCCCGCTCATGCTGCAAGCGGATGGCGAGATTGGCACCGCAGGGCATATGCTGCTGTGTGAAATTGTTTCATTACTCGTTCACCACGTTTCCAGACCCCGTTAGTGCAACTTGGGACAATCCCAGCAGCCATGGCCGGGCAAGACCTTGGAACCTTTCGAAGTCTGATAACACAATTTAACATCTCTCAGGATCTTGGCGAGGGCGTTAATAGATGACATTTCCCTGCCTCGTGGCGCAGCGTACGCACTGTATAGTCTTATTGTAAGAGGTTGATGATATGCGGCTAAATGAAATTCAGCAGTGAAGTGGGAACATTTCTTATTAAAGGTTGATGAAGGTCAGTGGTTATCTAATGGTCTATCTAATGGACTTTCAATTTTGCCAGTTTCATCTATGAAAAGATCCTTGTCTGCACAATCTGTATAAGTCCAACTTGACCTGACAATGCACATGAACTAGTCCCTATAATGCATTGAGCCGTTGCTCAATGTGGCTTGTGGAGTTGAGTATGAGCTGCACTGTTTTATACATGAAGCTAGAATAGATAAGCCAAAATGTGCTTTTATTTTGAAATGCTTCCATTTCCTCCGTGTGTGAGTCTGTCGTGCTTGATCTTTACGTGCAAGGAAGCGCAACTACGTCCGGTAGCCCCCATTCACAGCGATTCCCCTCGCTCTCTTAGCCTTCAAAATAAAAGTTGGATTTTAGAAAACCACCCCCATTTGTTTCCAAAATGAGTGTTTTTCTATATTTCTGAGCATAAGGAAACTGTTTCTATTTATTCAAATGGGCTGGTATTGTCTCAAAAACAAATCTTTCCTTTGTGTGTGCAGAATGTTGAATTATTTTCCTTACACATTTGAGAATTATTGATTATTCCATTTGAGTTTCTTGGTAAGATGGTGTTTGGAGTAATGATTAGTGAAATAAAGATATCGATAATAAATAAATAAATAAATAGCCCATTAGATGTTTTCAATAATTTGGAATCATGGAGTGATGACAACAGGTCTTAATATGACAAAGTTTGTTTGCCCCCCAGTAACAATCTGGGTTTCTTATGGAAAAATTAATGCCCACCCTGCACGATACTAAAGTGGAAAATAGATGACACCAGCAGAGAACAGGATAGAGCTGCTTCACCTTTTGTCACTTAAAACAAACTCAGTCACAAAACACATCAGCACGGACACATTTCATTTGGGACGACTCTCTTCTTTCATTTCTCATTCAACCCCCCCCCCCCCCCCCCCCCCCCCCCCCCCCCCCCTTTCTTTTCTCATTCACCCCCCCCCCCCCCCCCCCATAGAGACATCAATTACAGGGCTCCATCTACCGCAATCTGACACTCCTCCACCAGGTAATGCTATTGTTAGAGGTGTCACTAGGAGTCGGGGCCGTTTGAAATGAGCTTGATGAATAAAAACAGAACTTGTCCGGCGAGGCTCAAATCGGGCTAATTAGGATGACGAAGGTTTCTGTTTTTTTTTTGGTTTTTTACCTGCGTTACAACACTGGATATTTTTTTTCTCTTTCTCTCTCTCTCTTTCCAAGGAGAAAAATATCACAGATACACTCTGCATATGAAAATATATTCACAAGTGCTGGAGGAGACACTTTAAGTCAAGTCTTCTTTGTCCCCATGCAGCAATAGGAATATTCATTTCAGGATTGACCGAAATGCATTAGTTGAAAGTTCTATCTAGCGATGGTATAAATTATATATACCTGTCTCCACTCTTAAAGGTGCAGTGTGTACGATTCGGTGACCTCTAGAGGGGAAGTTGCATGTTGTATCCATCACCTCACCCTTCTGAGCATGCAAGAGAACCTATGGTGGTCTTCAGTTGTTACTGAACCTCAAAAGATTTTTAGTGTGTCCATGACAGCCTCCATAGAGAGGACCCCCCTCCTCATTAATGGGCTCATTTGAGGGTAATAGGGAAAAAAAGCATTTATGTAATTATTAATTCATGAAAATGACAGAATATAAATGTTTTGTAATTTTTTTTTAATTGACAAAAAAATGAACAAAATCTTACACACTGCACCTTTAAATTATTCCTTGCCTATTAGAAGATACATGTTGATGAATGGCCTTAAAAAAGACACGTCTACTGACGCGGTGCAAAGATAAATCAAATGTGTCTTAAAATACATACAGGCCTCTAAAATAGTCTGTGCAGTTATGTAATGACGTGCGTTGACTTACACCAGTGATTCTCAACTAGTGGGTCACGACCTTTGACTGGGAAAATAAGTTACGTAAAAAAAAATCTTGTGCTCGTATTTTGAAGAGAATTCTTTATGCTTCGGAGTGCTGTCTATTCACACTCCCTAACAGAGGGTGGCGATGTTGCCCTGTAATGCTTATAGACACCCGCAAACTTTGTTTTCATATGCAACTTGACGATGAAACACATTTTCATATATTGAGGTATGTTTTATTACCTTGTGTCCCTAAGATGCACTATTTTGGTTTTTAATTCAAATCCAGCTAATTGAGTGTAAAAGGGAATATTTACCCCTCGGCTTGACACTGAGAGTTGATGGTGGGTTGATTTGCACCAATGGTTCTCAACTGGTCTGGGTCCGGGACCCACCATCACCTCTAAGTGACGAGCCACGACCCAAATCAATATGAGATCATCTATACTTCACATGTGGCCAGTGTCGTACTTGATCAATTAGCATATGTAAACAATATGTTTGCTGGTCTTCTTCTATCTGTGAAATTGCGGGTGTATGTTAGTAATACAGGGCTTCATCGCCACCTAGTGTAAAGGAATGAGAATGTATGATACATTGCATTAAAAATCCCCTTCAAAATAAAAGCATAGCAGCAACTTTTTTTTTTTTCCAGTCAGAGGCTCGCGACCCACTGAAAATGAGTCCGCGACCGACTTTTGGGTCCCGACCCACCAGTTATGAATCACTGATTTACACAACTTGCATGATTGTATGACGTCAGGGCAGCATGAGAGCTTTGATGCCGGTTCCTGTTCAGTGGAATGGTAAAGAATTAATTCTTCGAATGTCTGCAGGTCAGACGGAAGTACGTCAAACGAAAGAGTTGAGTCAGTCATTGTTGGCTTTCTTCTTTATGTTGAGTGTGTTATGCTCTAAGCCGTAGTTCTCACCGCAGGTGGTCGCCACGAGAACAGAGCGCTCACTAAGCTCCATTTTTTACCGTTCATTTTCACTCGCTGCAAAGACGTGCTGAGAAATCCAAGAGGCAAGATGCTGACACTCAGATGACACCGCGCCCCTCCCCGAGCACCATTGCAGCTCGTCCCCTGAGTCCCCCTGGCAACGGCAGGGGCCTGACCTCCATTACTGAGACATGACCACTGACCGTATAGCCCCCCGCCCCCTCCATCCCCATCAGGTACACAGCTGGACAATATAGCACACCTACCTGCTAATGCAAACACTGTGATCCTATCGGATTTGGCTCAAAGAGGACTCCACTGCGCTGCGTGTCCTGAGAGGACACTCCATTTGTGTTTGAACCATTTACAATGATAATGAGAAGAGTATGGGTAGCTCAGATACTACATGTACATTTCACTGAAACAAACTTTAAAGATTCCATAAAATGTGTTTTTATGAAAATTACAGGTCTGACTTCATTATTATTATAATTATAATTATAAAAATAATTATTATTATTATTATCAGTATTGTTAGTAGTATTATTGTTATTATTATTATTGTCATTATTATCAGTATGATTATTATTATTGTTATTATCATCATTAGTAGTAGAAGGAGTAGTATTTTTTATCATCATCACCATCATCATTATTATAATCATTATTATAATCATTATTCACAAAATGTTCAAAATGTGCCTGTATTCAAGATAAGTGTGACTGAAGTGTGTAGAATGGATGAAATGTTTTATACTTTAACACTAAAAGGAATAACAAACTGTCGAATCACAAATAGTGCAGTTTAATCCTGATGTCATAATGATGTTTGAGGATCAAAAAGTCAAATATAAAGGGATAATATTTATTCCTATGATGAACTGTGACTCACACTGTGTGTGTACTGTTTGAGATATTCCACATCACTGGTCTGCTGTTGACACAGATTGTCTCATATTGACTCTGTTTCGGAATCACTGCCAACATACAGTACATTTGTCATGAGATGTGATGCAGGTTGTATTTACATACTGGTCCATAAACACGCTGCCGATAAGTCATTACAGACTGCTTTGAATGTCTATCGGGCAAATCAGTGATATTAAAGGTGCAATGTGTACGATTTGGTGACATCTAGAGGTGAAGTTTATTGTATCCATCACCTCACCCTCACCCTTCTGGGCATGCGGGAGAACTTATGTTAGACTTCATTAAAACTCAAAACTTGCTTAGTATGTCCACTTTTACTACTGTAAAAACATGGCAGCCCTCGTACAGGGGACCCGCTCCTCGTAAATATATATTAATTGGTTCATTTAAGAGTAATGGGGGAAAAACTCATTTAGGTGATGATGAATTCATATCAATATTTTTTTAGAAGTGAGAAAAAAATGTCTGAAATCGTGCACACTGACCGGGCATATACAGTACTGCAACACACCACCAGGGGGTCAGTGAAGTTGGTTTCACTTTTGAGGAGCCGTATTTTAAAGCTTCCAAAGGTACGTACATTAAAGAAAAGTCTAAACTCTGTGGTAACCATTATTTACATCTTTACACTTGGCAAAACTAGACCTTTGTCACACACTGGATAGTCTAAAGCAAAAAGGAGATGATGCCACTGAACATCTCTTTAAGATTTTGCTCATTTTAATCACTTTTATGAGCTGAAAAAAATATATAATCACCTAAATGTATTGTCTGTTTTGTTTTGTTTTCCATTATTCTTAAATGCATATTTACCAGCAGGTCCCCTCTATGGGAGCCGCCATGTTATTTACAATGACCCGGAATGGACGCACTAAACATTTGGTGAGTTTGAATGACAACTGAAATCAACCGTAGGTTCTCCTGCATGCTCAGAAGAGTGAGGGTGAGGTGATGGCTACAACGTGCAACTTCACCTCTAGAGATCACCAAATCTTACACACTGCACCTTTAAAATGAAATGCAGAATACAAAGGTTGAACCTCAGGAGTTCTTATCAGGGTCAATAAGAGAATTTGTGTACGTAATGTGAAAATGACAGGAACGGATAACTTGACAACTTCCTGCCTCCCGCAGTGAGACAGGAAGACGAGAGGCACTCAGCAGGCTCATGCTCATATTGACACAAACAAACAAACAATATGCTAAACTTGTGTACAGTACGCCGGCGCCATATCCACAGCGGCTTTTTGAAAGAGATCACTGCTCCTCAGAGAGTCACAGTGTCTCTGCTTCCACTTAATTACAGCTCACACCTCCCGTCAGCCCCAGTGAGGAGGGGGGGGAGGGGAGGCCTTTGATTCAGATGCCCTGTGGAACACTTGATCCTTTCCTTCAATTGGCATCATTTCCCCCCCTTTCTTTCTAAGCCCTTATGTCTCTTCCATTCCATATCTTTCCCCAAACCCAACGAGAGCTGCGCTGAGGATGCATCAAGCAGCTTTCCAGCGGCGGCACAAGGTTCAAGCCGCAGATCCGAGGATTGTAAAGACACAAAGTGGTGTTCTGTAACAAGAGGCTTAACGTGGCATTATGTGCCGCACTTCCTCTTACCTCCATATACATTTAAATGAGCACTCGGGCGGAGAAGGCTTATCGCTCCGATGGAGAAATATTACCCAATGTCCAAAAATGTAAAACGTAATTGCTCTTCAGCGTCTCAGCAGACGTTTATGAGCTGTTTCATTTCCAGCACACAGAGAAATGCCATCTGCAGCTTTTACAGTTACCTCAACCTTAGTGAGGAATCAGAGTGGAGATAGAAAATGGAATGAATGCTTCCGTTTTATTCAACAGGCTGCAAATTAAAGCGGAGGTTTCAGGCCGATAACTGCAAATGAACTGAGTCCGTTTGCTCTTTGCATGAACAGTCGTACAAATTGCACTTGTGAAAGGATGAAACATCTGTGACCTTTGAGCGACACGGGAGAATGAGGTCACTGCAGAGGGAACTTAACACACACGTACCTGGTTTTAGCCAGACTGTGATAGAAGCAGTACTTTAACTCATCAGTGGCACTTATATAAATGCACTATGTCACTCTGCAGATCAACATTTTAATTACAAAACTTAAGGAACATGCATCATGTAATATTCATGTAACAAGATTGAATGGTAA